>JAJAGP010002599.1:47500-92500 GCA_025084515.1 Ancistrus triradiatus
AGTATAGAAAATGAATGATTGATGACTGAATGATGTGTTCATTTCAAATCTGCAGCACCAGTCTGCTTTGGTTAAAAGCTTACCATGATTCAGGATTAGTCCCTGGATATTAGTATGGAACGCCCATCACACCCCACGTCATTTTTCTGTTTTTCTCAGGAGGCTTTCCACTCGAATTTTGAAACATGACTGTGATGTTGGACAATGAGTCCAAGCTCAATCTTGTCATTGGATTGAATCTCAATCGTGTTTAATAATGATAAGGACAGAGCTCTGGGAAAGTCAGCCAAGTTGGCCATTAAAGCTGGCAAACCCTTTCTTTAGGGTAGGGCAGAAAGATGATGAATTGAGATGAACTATTAAATATCACTGAGGTGTTCAGTCCAACCCATTCTGCTGCCACTGTTTGTCTAAAAAGATCCCATGCCGTTTGTTCTAAACTATGAACATGTCAGCAATGAGTTTGACTGAAATAACAGAGATCCTTAATTAGAAGAGGTTTGGTTTTGACACACAAAGTCAAACCACATCCTGACACAATGCTTCATTTTCTGAAGTACACCCCAGCTTTATGGGTGTCTTGATTTATAATTTAAAATGTTCCAAATAATGGCTGGGCTCAAATTATGGTGAATGATTCATGTCTGACTCCAGAATGTTGTCTGAAATTGCAAAGTCAAACCCTAAACTATGCAACACGAGCATTAGAGTGCCTTAAAATGACACATCTGATGGAAATACCTACTTATATTCAATTCAGTAGGCACACACCAGGTAATTGGCCTGCCCCATTTTGCTGCGTGCTAATTTCGGGTCTTGGATGTTAATAATCCTGTATCGCGTTAATAACTGCACCAGTGCTGAGCCAGACTTTTCACATAGATGAGGGAGACAGTGTGTAAAGCTCAGGGGGATTATTAAGATTAAATTCTGTTTGAAAGACTTATTACATAGAGGCATGTCAGCTCTCTCATGATTAGCCTAATATTAACATCCATCAGTTCACCAAAACTGAACCTCATTTCCAATGTTTTCCAAGCTCAAAACAGTGGGATTAAACTGATGGACATAAAAAAAATCAACTTAATATTCAACACATTAGGAAATGGAACTGATCATGGAACTGTCCTAGGATAGTATTTAGTACTGCATACCTTGCAAGCTTAAACTATATAATGTAGTATACAGTATGATCCGAGTACTATACAAGTGTGTATTGTATTATACAACGATCAGGCATAACGTTATGATCATCTCCTTGTTTCTACACTTATTATCCATGTTATCAGTTTCACTTACAGTACCATATAGAAGCACTTTGTAGTTCTACAATTATAGACTGTAGTCCTTATGTTTCTCTACATACTTTGTTAGTCCTCTTTACTCTGCTCTCTAATGTTCAGGACCCCCACAGGACCACCAGAGATCAGGCAGTATTTGGGTGGTGGATCATTCTCAGCACTGCACTGACAATGATGTGGTGGTGTGTTAGTGTGTGTTGTGCTGGTATGAGTGGATCAGACACAGCAGTGCTGCAAGAGTTTTTAAGCACTGTGCTCACTCACTGTGTCCTCTATTAGACATATCTACCATATTGCTTCACCTTGTCAGAGACAGCAGCTCATCTGTTGTTGCATAGTTTGTGTTGGTCATCCTCTAATCCTTCATCAGTGCTCACAGGATGCTGCCTACAGGATGGACATTTTTGGTAAGTGTAATATTTTCAGTCCAACAGTGACACCGAGGTGTTTAAAATCTGTTTAAAAGCAATGTTTAAACAGGTCCACAGATGTTCACAGTGGGGCAAAAAGTATTTAGTCAGCCACTGATTGTGCAAGTTCTACTTAGAAAGATGAGAGAGGTCTGTAATTTTCATCATAGGTACACTTCAACTATAAGAAACAAAATGAGGGAAAAAAATCCAGGAAATCACATTGTAGGATTTTTAAAGAATTTTATTGTAAATCAAGGTGGAAAATAAGTATTTGGTCACCCACAAACAAGCAAGATTTCTGGCTCTCACAGACCTGTAACTTCTTCTTTAAGAAGCTCTTCTGTCCTCCACTCATTACCTGTATTAATGGCACCTGTTTGACCTCGTTATCTGTATAAAACCATGGCCAAGACCAAAGAGCTGTCAAAGAACACCAGGAAGAAAATTGTAGACCTGCACCAGGCTGGGAAGAGTGAATCTACAATAGGCAAGCAGGTTGGTCTGAATAAATCAACTGTGGGAGCAATTGTTAGAAAATGGAAGACATACAACACCATCTCCCTCAATCTGGGGCCCCACGCAAGATCTCATCCCGTGGGGTCAAAATGATCATGAGAATGGTGAGGCAAAAATCCCAGAACTACAACGGAGGGACCCCCTGATGACCTGCAGACAGCTGGGGACCAAAGTAACAAAGGCTACCATCAGTAACACCACTACGCCGAGAGGAACTGCAGATCCTGCAGTGCCAGGCGTGTCCCCCCCTGCTTAAGCCAGTAACATGTCCAGGCCTGTCTGAAGTTTGCCAGATTTCATATGAAACATGGTCAGATGGAAACCAAAAAAGAACTTTTTGGTTAAAAACTCAACAACTAAAACTCACTCGTCGTGTTTGGAGGGAAGAAGAATGCTGAGTTGCATCCCAAGAACACCATACCAACTGTGAAGCATGGGGGTGGAAACATCATGCCTTTGGGGCTGTTTTTCGCTGCAAAGAGGACAGGACGACTGATCCGTGTTAAGGGAAGAATGAACGGGGACATGTATCGTGAGATTTTAAGCATTCAAGTCAAAGTCAAGTCAGATTTATATGAGCATTGTCTCAAGCAACTTTACTAAGTTTAGATTATCTCCTAATAACTACGTCCAATCCCCAATTGAGCAAGCTTAGGGCGAACAGTGGCAAGGAAAAACTCCCTGAGTTATAGGAAGAAACCTTAAGAGGACCCAAGACTCAAAAAGGGACCCAACCTCCTTGGGCGGGGTAAGATGATAAATCTAAGAGCGAAACTAACGTCATGGAGTCCAAAGTTTTTTTGGATAAAATGGGAAGTATGCACATTGGACATAGAAGTGGCCCGGGGTATTGATGAAGCATTGAAGATGGAACGTGGCTGGGTCTTCCAGCATGATAATGATCCCAAACACACCACTCGGGCAACGAAGGAGTGGCTCCGTAAAAAGCATTTCAAGGTCCTGGAGTGACCTAGCCAGTCTCCAGACCTCATCCCCATAGAAAATTTGTGGAGAGAGTTGAAAGTCCGTGTTGCCTCAAAACATCACTGCTCTAGAGGAGATCTGCATGGAGGAATGGGCCAAAATACCAGCTACAGTGTGTGCAAACCTGGTGAAGACTTACAGGAAACGTTTGACCTCTGTCATTGCCAACAAAGGTTATGTTACAAAGTATTGAGTTGAACTTTTGTTATTGACCAAATACTGATTTTCCACCATAATGTACAATTAAATTCTTTAAAAATCCTACAATGTGATTTCTTGAATTTTTTTTCTCATTTTGTCTCTCACAGTTGACGTGTACTTATGATTTTTGAATTACAGACCTCTCTCATTTTTCTAAGTAGGAAAACCTGCACAATTAGTGGCTGACTAAATACTTTTTTGCTCCACTGTATGTGGGTGTACATCACAGCAACCATGTTCCTTTCCACCCTAAACATGTGCCCAGTCACAAATAAAACACCCACCATGCTGTATTTATGGTGTGCTGACTTGGCTTTGGTGATATCTAGTGTTTCTATTTCAGTCTGAAAACTTCAATGTTTGTCTCATCTGACCATAACATTTTTGCCAGATGGCATCAGAAGCACAAATAAGACTCATGTGATACTTTTTTTTTTTCAAAAAGGCTGCTTTCTTGCCATAGGCCAGTTTTGTGTAAAGCTTGTGAGATTATTGCAGACTGAATAATCTCAGCTATAGAGACTTGTTCTTTTAAGATTCCACTGGCCTTTTAGTAGCTTTCCTGATTGATATTTGTAGTAGCCTAGTGGTTAGGTTACTGGACTATGGACTAGAAGGTCCAGGGTTCAAATCTCACTACTACCAGGCTGCCAGTGTTAGTCAAGTGAAGTCAGATTTATTTATATAGCGCTTTTTACAATGGAGCATTGTCTCAAAGCAACTTTACAAGTTTAGATTATCTCCTAATATTTACGTCCAATCCCAAATTGAGCAAGCCTAGGGCGACAGTGGCAAGGAAGGGTCCCTGAGGTCCCTGAGCAAGGCCCTTAGCATGCAATTGCTTGGATTGTAAGTTTGTATCAAATGTAAGTTGCTGTAGATAAAAGCGTCTGCTAAATGCTGTAAATGTAAATGTTCTACTGGCTTAGTCATCCTCCAGTTGGTGTTGCCATACATTTTCCAGGACTAGATGTGGAATCCTCAAAGAACAGTTGGTTTTATTCAGAACTAATCAAAAGTACTATAGTTGATGTCAGGTACAGTTAGCCTAGTTTGTGATCTGGAGGATGATTGATCCTCGTATCCACACCTGTTATTTTACCAGTTAAAGCTTAATAATTGATCAGTGTTTTAAATGTATTTTCCCTTTGCTGTTGAGAGGTTGATTGTGTAAAGGCAGCTGAAGAAACAGATGTTTTTTTTTTCAATTCCAGAGTGTAATGTGACAAACCGTAATGATTTAGACAGGGTACAGCGATTTTCCATATGCACTGTACATCTGACAAATAAGGCAAGGTTTTTGTCAATATTCATCAAATGTTTTCTTTTGAGTAATTTCCTTGTTTTTAGATCAAGTTTAGATGTGTTGTGTGTTCTTCTCACCACTGTGGTAATGAGTGACTATTTATGGTTCTGTAGCCTTCATACCACAAAGAACAAGTCTGATCATTCTCCTCATTAACAAGGTGTCTCTACCCACAAGATGGCATATTAGAACATAGAGAAGTAGGATCTATTACAAAGTAAACATGAGCTGTTTAAACATTTTCAATTCTCATTATGCTCTATGCATTAATGTCATTATTGGTGCACAGTCGCCCATGCGTTGAAATTCTGCTGACATTAGCCTACTGTACATCATCAAACTCCAATCAGTGAATCACTGAAGCATTCAGCTACAGACTCAAAAGAATCACAAATAAATAAATCGTAAATGATACACATTAAATCCATTTGCTATTAGACTAACCAGCTTCCAAGTCTTTTCACCTTATTGCTTAGCTCTTCTTATTCCTGGCTATTCAAATGCAATCCATTCGCAGGTCGTACATGTAATTAATTAACTCGCTCTCATTAGAAGGGCACAAGGTGACATTTTTCCATTAAAACAAATCTTAATAGAAAGTCGACTCGTTCCTGCTCTTTCCATTCCGAGACCTTTTTGAACGCCAGCTGGATTAAATGTGCCTAATGCCAATAAATTATGCTGCGTCTGAGAGAAGATTCTTTAATGCTGATAATGAGCTCTCACTTATGCATTACTGGCTCTAAAAGTCAATACATGCTTAAGTGCAGTCAACACATTCAGCATTACCACAAGTGGTCTTTGGATTCGTTTTATGGGGCATTTAACTGTCTGTTTCGAGGAGATTCCTCCACTTGCTTGGAAAGGAATTGATGACACACATTGGATTGTAATTCCACAATCTTGGTTTAAATGATCTAGCAAGAGTTTCAGGTGTAACACATACTCCATATCCAAAGATCTGAGCACATCTGATCAGATGCTCTCTCATCTACCCACAAACTGCGTCAGTGCCACATCATGTTAAGCTCAGTCTGCTTGAGATTTTCATGCCTGATTGTTTCTACCTCTACATGTTGCTGAGATGGGATTCAGTAGGTGTTTAATCTTATTTGGTAAACATTTGGCATCACTGCAGTAAATCTAAAGGTCCCAAAAATGAGGTGGTTTACTGGTTAAGGATCTAGGATCTATTAAACAGAAAGCTGAGTTCAAATCCAAGCTTTGCCATGCTGCCAGTGTTGTCCCCTTGAGCGAGGTGCTTAACCTTCAACTACTCAGCTCAGTTGTAGGCTGCTCGGGGCATCTGCTAATTACTGTTAGACACACATTCATTCTTTCTTTCATTCATTGTTTTAACTGCTTAATCCTGGTCAGAGTCATGGGAAAGCCAGTGCCCAGCCAGAAGCACAGGGGGCACGGCAGGGACAATCCTAGTCTGTCGCACTCACACTCATACACACTCACGCACAAAGAGCACTTTAGAAACCCCAATTAACCTAACACGCAGCCATACATATTTCAGTAAATTTATCATCTGACTGGAGCTGCTATTCAGGGCAGACCTAGATCTCCATCCAGCTCGAGGTTCCAGTGCCTGAACACAGATTCCCTTATTCACACAATGTAAATATTAATTAATTCATTCATTCTTATGTTCTTATCAGGGCACAAGGCAGGAACAACCCTAGACAATCCATTGTAGGGCACACACTCCCACACTAAGGCCACTTTAGAGATCCCATTAAGTACCTGGAGTAAACCCACGCGGACATGGGGAGGACATGCGGACTCCACACTGAAAGGACCCAGGTCGCTCCACCTGGGATAGAACCCAGGACCTTCTTGCTGTGAGGCAGTGCTGCTACCCACCGAGCCACCGTGCCACCCAATGTAAATGTTATGAAATATTATTAGAAATAATTATTCATTGCAAGAAATTGAATTTGTAGCTAAAGACCTCATTCACAAGCCATTAGGTGATACATAACTGGACGACTAGCCAGTTGTTTTGTTCTGTATTAGCATTTGTTGTACAGTTTGTGTCTACTTCGTAATTCATATGCAACAAGCCTATTATATGTATATCTAAGTTTGATGTGAATGAGCATGCTTAAAACGAGAAGAAACATCAAAGTATATAATTATTTTAAATTTGCGTACTTTCAAGTTGACGTGATGAAAACAAAGCCTTTTCCACTGGGGCCATTAAGTCTATTTGTAGCCATCTGAATTACAGTGGGAGGAAAAAGTCTAAGACCACTAGTGAAAATCTGTTCACTAGTGCTTCTATTTTTTCTCAGTGTTTCCCACTACAAATCAAGTGGGAAGTCATGCCAATGCTCTCTCGCTGATTCACCTTGCTGCATGATGGTTATTCCGTCTCCATCCTGGTTTGTCTCTCTGCACTCTTGTTCTCTCTAAACGCTGGCTCATCTCTCTGCACTGTGGATCATATTATTGTATGCTGGTTAATCTGGCTGCACACTGGTTTGTCTCTCTGCATGCCAGTTTTTCTCTCTGTGCACTGGTTTGTCTCTCTGCATGCTGGTTGGTCTCTCTTTGCGATAGGTTAATTAATCTCTCTGCACTCTGGTTTGTATTATTGCATGCAGGTTTATCTTTCTGCACTCTGGTTTGTCTCTCTGCTCACAGGTTCATCTCTTTATGCACTGGATCATCTCTCTGCATTCTGGATCATATTATTGTGTGCAGGTCCATCTCTCTGCACTCAGGTTTGTCTTTCTGCATGTTGGTTCATGTAGCTGCACACTGGTTTGTCTCTCTATGTGATAGGTTCATCTCTCTGCACTCTGTTTTCTCTCTGAATGCTGGTTCATCTTTCTGCACCCTGCTGGTTTATCTCTCTTAACAATGGTTTGTCTCTGAATGCTAGTTCGCCTCTCTCTGTGCACTGGTTTGTATTTCTGAACACAGGTTCGTCTCCCTATGTGTTGGCTCATCTCTCTGCACTCTGGATCATATTGTTGTGTGCAGGTTCATCTCTGTGCACTCAGGTTTGTCTTTCTGCATGTTGGTTCATCTGGCTGCACACTGGCTCATCTCTCTGAGCACTAATTAACCTGACACGGTGTGCTCGTTTCTCTAATTTGTGTTTAATAAAACTTTCTGCACCACAGCCTGTCATTGCTTTTCTAGAGACATGCAAAACATTTCTAGAAAATGCAAAACAGAAGCATAGTGATCTCAGATTGTTCGCCCCCACTGTGCAGTATCTTAATGCAGGTCATTTCTAAAGCTCATTTTAAAGATGTGTAATGTTTTCAGACACGTGTTGTCTCTATAGGCTACACGCTTTTGGTTTATTCTATTCTTTCCTTTGTGGTCCCTGTTAACTCTGTGTTCTCACCCTGTATACTGTAGACTGTGGTAGCCTAGCGGTTAAGGTACTGGACTATGGACCAGAAGGTCCAGGGTTCAAATCCCCCCTCCCAATTGCTTGGATTGTAAGACTGTACCAATTGTAAGTCGCTTTGGATAAGGGTGTCTGCTAAATGCTGTAAATGTAAATGTAGTCTTACATGTAATTGTCACCACCTTGTCTAAGTCTAGCGTTGTGTTGTGTGCCAATGGTGTCTGTGTTTAGCATCTGTTAGCCGTGCCCATTGTTATCCTCAGTATTCAACTTTGTAGATTTGTCTGTATATAAGTTCAGTGTTTTGTTTGCCTGCCTCTCTACTATCCTCTGTCCCTCATATGCCTGTACATACTGTGTAATTTGTACTCTGGTCTAATTTGTCCTGTGTGTAGCACCGTTGCGCATTAAAAGCACTTTTGTTTATTTCCTGCCTACACACAATCCATAAATTACTAACATGATGGATATGGATAGGAGGAATACATTATGTACATCAGGGCTTTATTTCCCACAGAAAAGCATACATTATAATATTCTATAATATTGTTAACACAATCCATTGTGTTGCCAGTATTCTGACTGATTGCTACTGTATATAATTACTCTTTTCATTTTTTTGCCTGATGTTAAAAAGTTTTATTGTATTGAGTCATTATTTATGGTGCATTTTTGTTGGATTTCTCCATATTAATGGATTTTCTTACCTCCTCTCTCTTTGAGCTCTGATCCTGGTATGTTCATCAAGAGCAATTTTCACAGTCAAAAATCCCATTTACATAACGCTCATTCTTTCATGTGTTATTAATTGTTCAATCATTCTTAGTAAATCACCTGCAGCACACCCGCTAATGACTCTCAAGCTTTTAGCCTGCTTAAGCAAATTAGTACTGTTTATTTGGGATCTTAGTAGCTCAGGACCATAGGGTACTAATTTGCCATACTACCTAGTAGAATGGTGTGCAGTTTGGAATGTAGCCCATTTCAAGATATTTACAGCATTTAGCAGATGCTCTTTTTCAAAGCAACTTACCATTATGTTGAGCAGCTAAAGGTTAAACATAGTGGCAGCTTCATGAAACCAGGACTTGAACTCACAACCTTCCAATTAGCAGTGCAGAGCCTTCAACACTGAGACACCAGTGTCCAAAATATGTACAGCAACAGCATAACGCAGGCTCTCTTATCCCATTGCGATTTGCCACTGAGGTACAGTAGTGTGAAAAAGTCTTAGGCATTATATATATTTCAGTTTATATTCGACTTATTCTTTAAGTTTTAGTGTTTGTAGTTGTACAATTACAGGCTGTAGTCCATCTGTTTCTCTACATACTTTGTTAGTCCCCTTTAGTCTGTTCTCTAATGGTCAGGACCCCAACAAATTAAATTCAGACACAGTAACCCATCTGTTGTTGCACAGTTTGTGTTATTCATCCTCTAATCCTTCATCAGTGATCACAGGATGCTGTTTACAGGATGCTGGTGGCTGGACATATATAGCTGGTGGACTTATTTAAGTCCGGCAGTGACACTGAGGTGAAACTCCAGCAGCAGTGCTGTGTCTGATCCACTCTTATCAGTACAACACACACTAACACAACACCACCACATCAGTGTCACTGCAGTGCTGAGAATGATCCACCACCCACATAGTACCTGATCTGTGCGGGTCCTGACCATTAGAAATATAGTAAAGGGGACAAAGAAAGTACTTAGAGAAACAAATGGACTACAGTCTGTAACTGTAGAACTACAAAGTGCAGGGATCACTAAAACCTAAATAAAGAACAAGCAGAATACAAACTAAAAACTATAGAATGCCTTAAACGTTCACACAGTACTGTATGCAGTTGAAGATTAAAGGTCATGATCAAGGACCCAACAATGGCAACTTGGCAGAGCCAGGATTTGAACTCACAACCTTCTGATTAGCAGTACAGAGGCTTAGCCACTGAGCCTTCGCTGTACACAAACTGAGCTCAAACTTCATAATGCACTGGGTTGGCTTGCAAACTTTAAACTGAAGTTGAACTTTTGGTAAGTGGCAAGTGCATGTCCAATTTCCAAATGAGTTTATTCCATAAGACAAGCAAACCAACTTAAATCTAATTCAGAACAATTCAGTTAGGTCTCTGTGACATATTGGATGCATTATTGTCTTTTGCTGACAAGTACAGCCTTACAAACTGCATCTTATGTACATTAGTATTCCTACCCATAGTCCTCAATATCTGTCTTCTCTTTATTAGATCATATCAGGCTCTGCAAGACTAATCTTTGAATACAAGATTTCTTAAAGTAAAACTGGTTAGGGCCCTGTCCAGAAACAGCATTGAGAGCAGTGATTCATTTAAAAGATATGACAGTATTGTGGAACAGTCAGTTATATGGTAAGCCTAATAATAATAAACTTTATTCATATACTGCATGACTTTTGGGTAAATGACATGATTTACAGAGAGTGTAAACGGAAAATGGTACAACAGATGCAATAAAATGATATTAGAGGAAATAGTATAAAAGCAAACCCTGGAGCACCTTTTGAAAAGTAAGACCAAACTGACTTTTTAGATCAATCAGGGGTTAGATCCATGTCTCCCCACACATGAGCTTATGTACAGTCTTGGGCAAGTTTAAGCAGCTCTGGTCAATTGTTGAGTTCTAAAGTTAACTCATCATCTTCAGAGAACAAATCGGCAGTTTTCCAAACCATGTCATGCAGGGGCACTTCTGTTCTGCGTGTAGTGCCACAGAGCCAGCCGTTTTGACCCGATGGAAACTCAGGCAAGCCTTGGGCATGATGGAACACAGACTTAGACAATCAGACGGTACCAGAACTCAACCTTAAGAGCAGAACGCCAGGGATGGGGAGTCAGCCGTAAGACACAAAGAAAGAACAAGACTCAACTCAACAGCAGCATTGAAAGGCAGGGAGTCGGTACCTTGGACACCTGCCTGGAGGAACAGAGCCAAGAACTCCCACCTAGTGGAACAGTGTGGCTCTGCCCCTAAGCAACAGAATGCCTTGCACTCTCTGAAACAATCAGACAAATCCCTCCTTTCCAGAGCAGAAAGGTGACCCAGGGAGGCAATTTGGATCCAGTGTGTGTGCCCTACGATGGATTGGCACCCTCTCTAGGGTCTTTCCTGCCTTGTACCCTGTGTCGGCAGCTAGATATCGGCTTTCCCATGACCCTGACCAAGGATTAAGCATATAAGAAAATACATGAAGGAATGAATTAATGAACCACTCTGATTTCTATGCAAGAGAGACAATTTAGCCGACACCCTAATCCAGTGTGATGGTATCATCAGATGTAAAACACTACTCTCCTATGAAGATAAGAAGGTTTAACCAAACCTCACTCTGTATTTTGCACCCTTCAAAACTCAAGCATGGCTTGACTGGACCACTCAAGATCAAAGAAAGACAAGCATCAAATCTCTTACTTGCACCCTGGTGATGGAATGAAGTTTCACTGGATGTCTGAATTGCAGAGTCCCTTGCTGTCTTCAAACGGTGAATCATGACTCACCTTTACACTCATCACTTACTCATTCTTTAATCCATTCATTGTCGTATCTACTTATCCTAGTCAGGGTTGCTAGAGAGCTGGTGCCTAGCCGGCAACACAGGGCACAAGGCAGGAACAACCCTAGACAGGGTGCCAATCCATCGTAGGGCACATACGCTCAGACATTCATTCACACATTTACACTCTAAGAGGAACTTACTCACTTACTCATCTAAATCAATTGTATTGTTCCTTTTCTTCATGTCTATGGTTTTTGTTTTTGCCAACATAAATTCTTAACAGGGTTTTGGATATTGTTCTTTGCCTATAGCCTAAAGCCTATAGGCTGTTTGTGCTAGCATGAAGTAAGGTCTACCGAAAAAAAAAAAACTACAAAGAACTTCTGTAGGTCTCTCTGGATAAGGGTGTCTGTTGAATGTTGTAAATGTGTTGTAAAAGTCTGGCAAGAATATTCCAGCTTACACTTGATGTATATGTATTTATTTTTATTATCAACCATTCTAATAATCCTCACAAAAACAGACTATAACAATATTATAGTAGATCTACTGTTTCTCATGTTTAACCCCACTTTTTCTTTGTCAGAGTCCCAAGGTGTCCAGAGCCTATCCCAGAGTGCATGGAGCCTAGGCTTTTGTGTGCCCTAGGCATAGGGCCGTCAAGCCTCACTGCTGCAGTGCCAAGGGATTGGTCTCTTGAGCTTCCTCTCCCTCAAGCACGACCAGTCATGCATGTATGATGCCCAGAGCAGCTAGTCGGCACCTACGGGACTCGAACCCAGGTCACCATGGTACTGAGCTAGCAAATTAGTGCTGTGCTGCCCGAGTGCCTTTATAAAAGTTTTATTTCCAATAAACACAGAACAATGCCCCATTTGTTTTCCCTTTCAAATCCACCTAAGGGGTCATGTTTATTAGATGATGTATGAAATATGCATCTTTAATATCACAGTTCAGTGCTGGTCTGCTTTTATCCCTTTTTAAGTGCTTGGGTTGTAGATTCTGCTAGAACCTGTCTAATACATTTCTAATAAACATGCGGAAGGATGTTATTCTGTAAGGTGGTGCAGTCTGTCTCAGCCTCACACATATGGCTGTGTGCTTGGCAGTATATTCTATACCTCAGTTTCATTCATTTATGTACTCCTGTTAAAACCAGACATTGTTGTTGCAAAGTAGGGAAATGCATAAGAAACCTATTGAGGAACGAAACCAACAACAGAACTAAGGTTTAAAGTTCTAGTCTAATGGAAATCACACATTGTGAATATGTTTTATGTACCATGTTGTAAATAAAGGAGGATAACAGGTTTTAGATAGACATTTCTTTTATGGAGGATTCAAAGTTCAAGTCCCAACAGTGCTAAGATACCACCGTTATGCCTGTGAGCATGGTCTTTAAACCTTAATTACTTGCATTGTTTACTGTTGGGTTTAACAGTTGTAAATTGCTCTGGAGAAGCAAGGACATCTGCTAAATGACTACATGGAATGTAAATTTAAGCGTGTTTGTGAGCAGAGATTATTTTTAATCTACAATGACATACTACAAACAATGGGGATCAATAAGTCTGAAACCGCAAGGGAAAATGCATCTATTTAGCATATTTCTCAACCTTAATGCAGTGAGTTTCATTGAAAACAATAAAATCAGAATAACAATCTGAGTAAACAATAAAAAAATAGTGTGATAAATTTCAGATTTGATTTTTACTTGGTATGTTCCCCATTTTACTATAACGACAGCATACACTCGAACTGGCATTCACTCGGCATAGAATTTGCACAAAATCGGATGATCAATTTCATTCCAGAATGAGTTAACAATATTTCAAAGAGCATCTTGTGATATTACTGAATTTTTTTAAAGGCGGCACACATTATCTTTATAAAGTGACCTAAATCAGAAATCTGTCTGAAAGGTTCACTGCATGCGCAAAAGAACCCCGCTTCACGTGACCCCGCTCGTCCAGAGGTAAACAGGAACGGCACTTCTTTAATATTTGTGTTAATAAGGGCACATTATTCTGCCATGGCCACTTCTGTGGTTTGCGTACTCGGTATTTATTTAGGCATTTCCTCAAACACAGAGCGGCTGTGATATGTGCCATCACTCCACATATTTATGAGGTCTGTTAATTAGCTATGCCAAATGACGAGTTGGAATGACATAAATGTCGCATGAATTCCGATCTCAGCGTTCTCATTCAGGTCGCATGGCCACGAATAGGATATGTAACCAATCTAGGACCACATATGAAAGTGGCTCAGGTCACATTTGAAAAGATCAGATTTGCATGTCCACACAGCTCTGAAAAAATCAGATATCTATGACATTAAGGCAAAAAATCAGATTTGTAATGTGTACATAGCCCAAGTGCCCACATAAATTCTTAATGGGGATTCGGTGGAGGATGACTGTGTTGGAAAGTCCATGAAAGTCAGATTCACTCCAATTGATATGCTGACATATGATCATTGGTGAATAACATTAAATTCAACTACAGAAAATGCACATTGACTTCAAAATCTTTATAAACCTCTGCATGGTTTAGCTCTAGCATATCTTACTGATCATTTAATACACAATAACCTATCCAAAGCACGTCAGACATCCAAGGCAAGCCTTTTTTTTATCCTTAGGTTTCATTGCAAGTAAGTCTGTGGAAGCAGTTTTTCTTATTGCACCTCTCAACTCTGGAAATGTGGTCCAGTTTACATCAGGAACACAAGATCTATTGGAATTTCAAATCCAGATTATAATCAAGGCAGTACGTTGGTGGACAGTACTGTCTCCAGGTTTGAATTCCAACCCAGCCACTACTAGTGTGGAGTTTGTACGTTCTCCCGGTGTCTGCATTGGTTTTCTCCAGGTACTCTGGTTTCCTCCCACATTCCAAAGAAATCCAAAACAGCACCAGTGTCGTCAGGTACTATACATACATGTAACTTCAAGAAATCTATTAGAAAATCAAAACCCTAACTTCCAATCCAATCCACTTTAAACTTGTGAAATAGAAATAACCTGTAATAAGCTTACTCTAAATGTGATTGCTATTACTTCAGTGCATCTTAGCTTCATTAAGTCATTAAGAGCCCAAAAAAGCACACCAGAGTATTCTCACAGATCACACTTTTCTCCTATTTAGTATCTAGTATGTTTTTTTCTATCAAATCATACTGATGCAATAACACACATTTACACTTACATTTAGTCATTTAGCAGACACCCTTATCCAGAGCAACTTATAACTGATACATTCTTACAAACCAATTAATTGTGGTTTAAGGGACTTGTTCAAGGACGCAACACTGGCAGCGGTGAGATTTGAACCCTTGAGCTGTTGGTCCATAGTCCAGTACTATATGCAGTACACAGACGTTATTGACTTGTTGGATGCCCAAACATTACACCCATCAGATTAGTTCAGGTGCTGGAGCTAGACATTCAAAAAGTTTTAGAAAACTGCTGTTCATTATTAATGAATGAGTGACTATGAAATTTCACCCAACAAGCAGCAGACAGCTCCCTAAGTAAATGCCCCAAATCCCCATTCCCCAAATCAGTTGGCTAATGCTAGAGAGCTATCAGTTGCATGAAAATAAAATACAGTGGTACCTCGATCCCGAAAACGCTAAGAACCGAGCCAATTTTTCCCATAAGGAATCATGTAAATTGAATTAATCCATTCCAGAACCCCATAAAAGCCACACTGTATAAGACATTACATACATTAATGCAGTTGTATTGCATATGTGCTCTTTGTTTTACAATGGGGATACATTCAGACAAACCCATCACAGGTTAAATGTATCATGAACCAATGAGTCTAATATATTCTACACTGTACAATAGCGGAGCCATTAACATTTACATGAACACTTACATTAACCTACAGTTGGCCAAAATCACTAACACAAAGCTCATTTTATAATAAAGTGTTGCAAACTCTCATGTACAGGCTACCAAATGTAAAAATAAAAGAAAACACTGAGCAAGTGCTACTGAGAATCTGAATCACTGAGTACTGAATCGTGAATCATGAATCATGATTTGTAAATGGAGTTTCAGCTGAAATGGGTTGCATGGCTTGACTCATACAAGTTTAAGCAAGTGCACCAAGTACAAAGCAAAGAACTAGAACCAATTCAAAGTTTTCCAGTCAAAATGTGTCAAGAGCCGAATTTCACAAGTGCCAAGACCCGAGGTACAGTGGGGCAAAAAGTATTTAGTCAGCCACTGATTGTGCAAGTTCTCCTACTTAGAAAGATGAGAATCATAGGTACACTTCATCATAGGTACACTTCATCATAGGTACACTTTGTCTCACTATGAGAGACAAAATGAGAAGAAAAATCCAGGAAATCACATTGTACGATTTGCAATGACAGAGGTCAAACGTTTGCTGTAAGTCTTCACCAGGTTGGCACACACTGTAGCTGGTATTTTGGCCCATTCCTCCATGCAGATCTTCTCTAGAGCAGTGATGTTTTGGGGTTGTCGCTCTTCAACACAGACTTTCAACTCCCTCCAAAAATTTTCTATGGGGTTGAGGTCTGGAGACTGGCTAGGCCACTCCAGAACCTTGAAGTTTTATGGAGCCACTCCTTCGTTGCCCAAGCGGTGTGTTTGGGATCATTGTCATGATGGAAGATCCAGCCACTTTCCATCCTCAATGCTCTCACTGATGAAAGGAGGTTTTGGATTAAAATCTCATGATACATGGCCCCGTTCATTCTTCCCTTAACACGGATCAGTCGTCCTGTCCCCTCTGCAGAAAAACAGTCCCAAAGCAAGATGTTTCCACCCCCATGCTTCACAGTAGGTATGCTGTTCTTGGGATGCAACTCAGCATTCTTCTTCCTCCAAACACGACGAGTTGAGTTCTTACCAAAAAGTTCTATTTTGGTGTCATCTGACCACATGATATTCTGCCAATCCTCTTCTGGATCATCCATATGCTCTCTGGCAAACTTCAGACGGGCCTGGACATGTGCTGGCTTAAGCAGGGGGGCATGCCTGGCACTGCAGAATCCGAGTCCCTCTCAGCATAGTGTGTTACTGATGGTAGCCTTTGTTACTTTGGTCCCAGCTCTCTGCAGGTCATTCATCATGTCCGTCCGTGTAATTCTGGGATTTTTGCTCACCGTTCTCATGATCATTTTGACCCCACGGGATGAGATCTTGCTTGGAGCCCCAGATTGAGGGTTCCATTTTCTTTACAATTGCTCCCACAGTTGATTTATTCACACCAACCTGCTTGCCTATTGTAGATTCACTCTTCCCAGGCTGCTGCAGATCTACAATTTTCTTCCTGGTGTCCTTTGACAGCTCTTTGCTCTTGGCCATGATTGAGTTTGGAGTCTGACTGTTTGAGGCTGTGGACAGGTGTCTTTTATACAGATAATGAGGTCAAACAAGTGCCATTAATACCGGTAACAAGTGGAGGACAGAAGAGCTTCTTAAAGAAGAAGTTACAGGTCCTGTGAGAGCCAAAAATTTTGCTTGTTTGTGGGTGACCAAATACTTTTTCCAATATGATTTACATTTAAATTTTTTAAAAATCCTACAATGTATTTATTTTTCTCATTTTGTCTCTCATAGTTGAAGTGTACCTAGGATGACAATTACAGACCTCTCTCATCTTTCTAAGTAGGAGAACGTGCACAATCAGTGGCTGACTAAATACTTTTTTGCCCAATTGTACCACTTTCACTAAAATACACAACAACCAGTGTCAGAAGTGAGACATTCTGAAGACTTCCAGTCCCAGCATAGTGCAAATCTTGCATTTTCTCTCACAAGCTACTTATTGAAAACCTCTGTGCCACAGCAATTAAAAATAGCACAGTATACTAGCGTTAAGTAGGCTCTTAGCATTCTAACAAGCAAGCCACAGGTGTGTAAACACACTGCAAAAGTGAGATCTTGTAGCCTGCTATAAAGACTGTCCCCATTCCCAAATCATTTGCCTAATTCTAGATACCAGTAGCATGCAGATAAAATAGCTAAAATACACAATATTCCAAAGAGTTGTGATATTACTAGTGCTGTTAACACCAGACTCAAGAATGAAACCTTGACAGGAATGAGTCTCCAATAAAGAACTCATCCTTCTCTTGGTGAAACCAACAACAGAACTAAGTCCTAAAATTCTAGTCTAATGGAAATTGCGCTGTTTTGTGAATAAATTTTATGTACCATGTTATTCAAAAGTCTTGAGAAGATAAAACAGGTTTTAGACAAACCTTTATTATGGAGGGTCCAGGGTTCAAGTCCCAGAACTGCTAAGCTACCACTGATACGCCCGTGACCATGGTCTTTAACTTTCAATTGCTTGAATTGTATGCTGTACTAGAACAGTTATAAATTGCTCTTGAGAAGAAAGAACATCTTCTAAATGACTTAATGCAATGTACATTTAGGCATGTTTGAGATTATTTTTAATCTACAAAGACCATATACAATATTCCAAATAACATTTTGTGATATTACTGAATGCCTGTTTTTCTAATTTCAAGTGCCCCCATAAACCACATGGTTTAGGTCAGGTGAGTGTGGAGAAAAGTTCATGAAGCTAGTTATCTTCTTCAAGTAGTTGTTGAAAAGTTTTGAGATGTGATTTGCATCAGTACATGTGTAATGAAAAAACAGTGTATTAATTTAGACAAAAAAATGCAAATAGAAGCATTTTCACAAGTGTAAAATCTCGATTTTGGTCTCCATGGTATGTTAGCCGTAAGCAGCACAGCTTAGCCCTGGAGCCTTAGAGGTGTCTTTTCCGATTTATTTTGCAATTCCTTACAAAGAAGCTCCATAGCAAAGCATAGAAACTTTCATGCTATGTCAGACACAAGCGGTCCATGTAATACATCACTGGTAATTCAGTCGCTGGTACTCAGGCTGGTGGGAGTGTGCACTTTATAAAGCACATAAAAAGTTCCATGATTCCGCCAGTGTTTGGGGTCATTGTGCTCTGCTTGATAGTTTATTTGTTTGTTTATATTGTTACAGAGAACTAGCACTGTGGTTTTGATAAAAGAGTCATTTTGCAGCATCTGTCCGTGGGGTTTTGATTGCTGTAGTGCATTTTTTGCTTGAAATTGATAATTGTATCTTTGTTGGTTATAGTGAAATGTGTGAATCGTGACTGTGAAAGATCTGACCAAAATTATGACTAACTGTTTCATAGAGGCTGGGGTAATTAAACTGGAATAATTATGGACTGAAGGTTTCAAACCCGAACAACTAATTTGCAACACTAATTAACACTATAATGCACTAAGCTGTAGAGCTGAAGGTGTAACACAGAGATAAAGGTGTGATCGAACACATTAACACCCAGTTAATTCTCGTTGCAGCATTTATTATTTTTAGAGAGAGAAGTCAGATGTTTAGCAGTGATCTGACACAAAGGGTTCTGTAATTATATAAAAAGTACACATGACCTCAGTGTGACTAGATTAGTGTGACAACTTATATGACTAAAATCTTAAATTCATAGAATAATTAGAGGGAAACTTCCTCAAGAGAAAAGGCACATTTTATGTTGATAATGTCACGAAACTAGAGCAAACTAAGAAGACTCGAAGGAAGGAAGCAGGAATCCCCAGGTGAAGCAGATGCAGACAGTCAAACAACAAAGATTCAAAACAGGACCTGGGGGCTAGAATGGAACCCTGAAGGAAAGCAACTCAAAATCCACTGCCAGTGAGTGAATGTGCCCTTTGGACAGTGCCGGGATATGAATCAACATTTGAAACCAGTGCTCAACTGATAGAGCTACTCGGGTTCATATTTCACCTCTGCTGAAGTGAGTTTTATCTCTCAATTCTGAGTGGAGTAGTGTGACCACCCTCAGGGGCATGAGACTGAGATGCCCTTTCATGGTTGTGTAACACAGCCCACTTGTGGTGACTAGAGGGCAAGGGGCCACTTTGTCTAAACTTCGTACCGGCTTGCAGGTTCTGTCCCAATTTCTAAAGTCCAGTCACTTTCATTACAGGTTCTGTTCTGGCCCCCTGGCCCTGTCTGGGGTCTTTGGCCCTGGCTCTGTCTGCCTGTATTTGCCTTGGTTCCTCCTTGGCATTGGGTCAGTAGTTGTCACAGATCGAACCAGACCTCCGTTCGCTATGCCTCTCCCTGCCAATAGGGGCATCGTATCGTTTGAGTTGCTCCGCCGGACTGCGAAGCATCAGAAGAAGTAGAGGCTAGGGCTAACTAGACACAGCTGTCGGGGAGAATATTTAGGCTGGGCCCCAGCCTATGCACGCCGCGAGGTAATATCACTGTATGGCGTTTGTTGACGGTTGCTACAGCTTCTGGATTACTTCGTGTTTGCGAGTTTTGTTTTGGTACCTTCCGGGAGTTTTGGATGTAAAGGTTACACCAACCAGCCACCCGAAGGTACCTTCATTCGCCTGTAAATTGCTGGATCCCCAGTTCGTCAGCTGTTGGAAGGGTTTAGTCAAGTTAGCGCACAAGGCGTCCATACCTGAGCACGTTAGCTCCGTATTTTAGCTGTTAGCGCTGCCTGTTTCCATACCTGAACCCGCCACGCCTCTTAGCTCCATACTTGAGCCGGTAGCGCCACTTAGCTTCGTACCTGAGCACGTTAGTTCCATACTTAAGCCGTTAGCGCCACTTAGCTTTGTACCTGAGCACGTTACTTCCATACTTAAGCTGTTAGTGCCACTTAGCTTTGTACCTGAGCATGTTAGTTCCATACTTAAGCTGTTAGTGCCACTTAGCTTCGTACCTGAGCACGTTAGTTCCATACTTAAGCCATTAGCGCCACTTAGCTTCGTACCTGAGCACGTTAGTTACATACTTAAGCCGTTAGTGCCACTTAGCTTTGTACCTGAGCATGTTAGCTCCATATCTGAGCCATTAACACCGCCTGAACCTGCCCTGCCACTTGGATCCATACCTGAGTACGCCGTGCCTCTTAGCAATGTATTTGAACCAGTTGCACCGACCCTTGCACCACGAACTTTTGTGCCAACCCGAGCGCCCGTTCCTGCGCCGAGGACATTAGTGTCAGTACCTGTACCTGCGCCGAGGACGTCAGCACCAGTGCCAGCGCCAAGGACGTCAGCCCCAGTTCCAGCACCAAAGACATCAGCACCTGTACCTGTGCCGAGGACGTCAGCGCCAACATCAGCACTTGTACCTGCGCCGAGGACGTCAGTGCCAATGACAGCGCCAGTGCCAGTGCCAAGGTCGTAGAGTATCAGTGCCAGTGCCGAGAACATCTTAGCCCAAGTGCCAGCACCGAGGATGTCTGCGTCCATACCTACGCTGAGGACATAAGCGTCAGTGCCAGCGCCGAGGACGTCAGTGCCCGTAGTCGCGCCGTGGATGTTAATGTCAGTACCGGTACCTGCGCCGAGGACATCAGCACCAGTGTCTGCGTGAAGGACATCCGTGCCTGTTCAGAAGACGTCAGCACCAGTGTCTCCGCTGAGGACGTCCGTGCCTGTTCTGAGGACGTCCGCATCAGTTCCTGCCCCTAGAGCATCAATTCCAGTGTCGCCGCCCAGGACATCTGTGCCTGTTCAGAGGACATCAGCGCCAGAGAAATTTAGAGAACATGAGGTCTCCTCTAACCTCCTCTAATCTAGGGCGGTTCGCCCTAAGACCACTTGTGTTTGCGGTAAGCCCGCGTGTTTTTTGCTGCGGCCTTGTTTGGTTTACGTTTTTGTTTCCCTGTTTATTTATGTTCTCATTGTAGCTTTGCCTTTTTTGTTTAATAAATATCTTTATTCATAAACTAGTTAATCTGCGCTCGTCTCCTTACCAGACCCACGCACCCCATTGTGACAATAGTAGTGAGTGCTTCCATGTGTCACATAAAAGGTGTGTCAGATCAGGTCTGTTGAAGGATACACTGTATTGTGCAATTATATAAAACTACAGTGGAATCTCGGTTCTCGTCAGTAATTAATTCCAAAAGGCTTGTCGAGAACCGAAAACTGCGAGTACAATTTTTTCCTATAAGAAAAAATCTGTTCAAGATCCCCAGAAAATCCTCACTGGAGCCTTTGATAAGTAAGCACAAGTAAGTTAATGTTTAAAACACTTACATTAACCTGCATGTGGCCAGTAACACTAAGCTTATTTTATAATGATGTGTTGAAAAATCTCATTTAGTGAGTTTATTGAGTAATGGATTGAAAGTGAAAAGTAAAGAAACTAAGTAACCTTTTTAAGGACCATGGCGACTTATTTTCACAATAAAAATAAAGAAAAACACGATATACAGTGCAGATCTTCACTGAGGAAGGGCTATTGTGAATCTGAATCATGGAATCACTGTGTACTGAATTGTGAATCGAGTTTCGGCTGAAACGAGTCCCATGGCTCGACTCATACAAGTTTAAGCGAGTGTGCCAAGTACCGAGCAAACAACCAGAACCGAGACAAATTTTTCTAGTCAAAATGCATTGAGAATTCGACAAGTTCTGAGGTGGTAGAGAACCAACTGTATTTATGAAAGCAATGATTCTGCACTTATGGGACATCTAGTATGATTTAAATCTTTAATGTTGAAAATAACTGTGGGGCAAGTTCCCAAGAGCAGCAAATGTACCAATGCAGACTTCTTGTATTGTTTAAATCTTTTTTCACCACATTTTCAGTGAACTCACATGCATCACAAGGATCTGTCCAAAAATTCACAGAGGACAGACCAGCAAGTATCCTGGGTGCCAGTCCACTGCAAGACTGGGTAGGGGTTGCTTTCCCCCATCCAGCCTCCTTGATCTCAAAACAGCCAGTTGTATCTGTATGATGTTAGACCTGGCTGGATAGTACTCGGATGAACTAGAACTCCGATCACCATGGTGACACGCTACAGCTTTGTATTCTCTATTAATGATATTGTTTATACAGTGGGGCAAAAAAGTATTTAGTCAGCCACTGATTGTGCAAGTTCTCCTACTTAGAAAGATGAGAGAGGTCTGTAATTTATCATAGGTACACATTAACTATGAGAGGCAAAATGAGAAAAAAAAATCCAGGAAATCACATTGTAGGATTAAAAAAAAAAAAACTGTAAATCATGGTGGAAAATAAGTATTTGGTCACCCACAAACAAGCAACATGGCTCTCACAGACCTGTAACTTCTTCTTTAAGAAACTCTTCTGTCCTCCACTCGTTACCTGTATTAATGGCAACCATTTGACCTCGTTATCTGTATAAAAGACACCTGTCCACAACCTCAAACAGTCAGACTCCAAACTCAACCATGGCCAAGACCAAAGATTTTCATCCTACACGGAGGGACCTGATGAATGACCTGCAGAGAGCTGCGACCAAAGTAACAAAGGCTACCATCAGTAACACACTACGCAGAGAGGGACTCAGATCCTGTGCCAGGCGTGTCCCCCTGCTTAAGCCAGTACATGTCCAGGCCTATCTGAAGTTTGCCAGAGAGCATATGGATGATCCAGAAGAAGACTGGGAGACTATCATGTGGTTATATGACACCAAAATAGAACTTTTTGATAAAAACTCAACTCGTTGTGTTTGGAGGAAGAAGAATGCTGCGTTGCATCCCAAGACACCATATCTACTGTGAAGCATGGGGGTGGAAACATCATGTTTTGGGGCTGTTTTTCTGCAAAGGGGACAGGACGACTGATCCGTGTTAAGGGAAGAATTAACGGGGCCATGTATCATGAGATTTTAAGCCAAAACCTCCTTCCATCATTGAGAGCATTAAAGATGGAACGTGGCTGGGTCTGCCAGCATGACAATGATCCCAAAAACACTGCTCGGGCAACGAAGGAGTGGCTCCGTAAAAAGCACTTCAAGGTCCTGGAGGTCCAGACCTCAACCCCATAGAAAATTTGTGGAGGTAGTTGAAAGTCCGTTTTGCCCAGGGACAGCCCCAAAACATCGCTGCTCTAGAGGAGATCTGCATGGAGGAATGGGTCAAAATACCAGCTACAGTGTGTGCAAACCTGGTAAAGACTTACAGGAAATGTTTGACCTCTGGCATTGCCAACAAAGGTTATGTTACGATGTATTGAGTTAAACTTTTGTTATTGACCAAATACTTATTTTCCACCATGATTTACAATTAAATTCTTTAAAAATTCTACAATGTGACTTCCTGGATTTTTTCTTCTCATTTTGTCTCTCATAGTTGAAGTGTACCTATGATGAAAATCACAGACCTCTCTCAGTAGCTCTTTCTAAGTAGCAGAACTTGCACAATCAGTGGCTGACTAAATACTTTTTGCCCCACAGTAATATTGTAGTCTGTTCAATTTATCATACTCAATATATTATTATATTTTATTTTAATTCTTATATGTTCTTTAAATACTTTCTCTCTTTTAATTTTTATTTAGTTAATTTAATTAAACAATGACTATAGTCTTATTTATTGGGTAACTTAGTTAAATGTTTATGTATAACATCTTGGCTACCCAATTACTGTCCCTTTTTAAGTCTGCCTTATAATGTTAAGGGAGTTTTTCCTTGCCACTGTTGTCTTAGGCATGCTCCTTGCTAAATTTGACTGTTAATTTTATTAAATAATTCTGAAGTTCCCAAGAGCAGTGGCACTTATCTAATGACACAGTTTTGACACAGTGCATTAATGGTAAGATCAGGTGTTTTGGAGCAGAAAAAAAAACCTCCAGGATCCTTTTATGCTTGAGTGATTGCGGACAGAGGTTCTCCAATGAGGTTGCAACAATTGGACATGAATACCTGCTTTGCAACATTAATTAACACTAAAATGTACAGGGTAGGAAATCTGAAGGTGTTACATTAAGCATTCAGTTACATTAACCCTATGGTACTGAAATTCTTGTTAGATCGTTAGATTGACACAATGAATTCATGGAATTATGAGTAGAATTTATTTAATTATTTATTTAATTATAAAAATTAATTACCACAGGTGCAGAGAGCAGAAGATCTGAAAGTGTAACCCCCACAGCCCCGGTTGTGGTAATGGTGGTTAAGTCTGCTCACTTGATGGGAATGCAGATCCTGTAGGAGAAGGATTTGGATTGAAACACCGCCTAAAGATGCTGTGTGTGTGAGAGAGAGAGAGCGAGAGAGAGAGAGAGAGAGAGAGAGAGAGAGAGAGGCGGTGGATAGGGAGCAACACTGCCGCACGCCTCACGGAGAAGCGCGTGCACACGGACCACTGAAGAGCTCCTTGCTTCTTGAAACGGACCTTTTGAGGAATATACTTTCAATTTGGAAGCAAGCGAGGGATATTCTGCCTGCTTTGAGACTCTGGAGTGAGCCAACAGGACCAGGAGGGGGGCAAAGAAGAGGCACGGACCTGAAGCATCAATGCATGGAGGGAGTTTAAAATGCGGACGGCTCGCATCACCCTGCTCTGATTTTTGGAGAAAACATCTCAGGTAGTGCAGAATGCACACGCGTTTCTTCTCACAACACACACAGCCGACCGCTCACCACTTAGTTTGGCATATTTTTCAAGTTCTGAATACAATTCTAAGCATGATTATTAAGTTCGTCCAAACCTTTGACATGCGATTGTTGCAAATCTGTTGCGTAAAGAGTGTGAGTCAGAAAAGGCTGCTTCAAGTGTAGACCAGGCTTTTGGTTCCCATCAAACGGGCATACAACTTCTCTAGGCTAATAGATGAAACCCAGTGGCACTATGCGAGAACACGAGCCATTGCATCAATGATGGAGCAGAACACGAAGAGAGATGTGTCAATGAATTCAACCCTGATTGCATCTTGCAGCATCAAACAGTACGAGTTGTGATGCAGGTTGAATCCAAGGTGAAGATGCAGCCTGAAGTGTGAGCAGCTGCGTTTCCATTTACAGCTAAACACCTTCTCAGACATTAACAAACCCAGGTGGATGAAAGAGCACGCAGTAAATCTGCTACTATTCCCTGGATTATCCACAATAAGTTGTATGCAAGTCATCAAGTAGTGTGTTTGGCTGCTTCTAAAGGACGGAAAGCTCAGGGAGAAGACGCTGCAGCTCACTGATGCCTAGTTTCATCTCAGTGTTCCAATGAATTATTAGTGCTTAGAGCAGCTGGACCCAAATTTGCACTGACTTAGTGTTAAAGGAATGGTTAGGTTTATAAATGCACCATTTTTCTAGTCCGAATTCTGGCTGATCCTCAAATGTATCTTTAGTGTTTCAGGTTTGTTTCTCATTTGACAAATCGTGCTATAAGGTCCATTTGTCTTCCTAATGGAAGTCTATCTCAGCCAAAATCTTGTCGTGCAGACTTGCCTATCTATTAAAGCAAGATGGTAACTACGATAGCAACATGTACACTTTAAAAATAGTCTGATATTGGTTGTGATCTGTTACTGGCTCAGTAGACAAGTCGAGGCTCTTAATGCTATTCAAAACAACACAAATGATGGTGGAATACATCCATGGTTACACTCTGTTGTTCAACATTGAATGCTTTTAAAAAAACATTATTCGACTGAAACATTATGGAGCTTCTGAGGTGGCACAGTGGTTATTTCTAATAAGGTGTGGCCATGTATTCATTTTTATATCACACTGTGCCTCTCATGGCCATGAATTATGTTATGACCATGGGATATTAAAGTTCTGCTCACAAATTTTGTTAGCTGAAGGCTACAGTGTCATACTTCATTTATGGCCTTGACATAATCCATGGGATCTTTGTAGTACCATTATCAGAGCAGAGTAGATGAACAGCCAATATTCAGAGAAACAAACATTTGGGTAAGTGTAATCCTATCAATCATTACCATGCTTAATAGGCTGGGCTTGGAACGTGAAGGTAAGGTGGTATGTATATGGCTCCACATTGGACTGGATTTCTGGTGGGAGCGTTTTACCTATGCCCAAGGAATTCTGGGATAGGCAGAAATGGGGTAAAAATAGGGGTGTGTGATATGTATCCACTACGATATTTTAACTATTGTTTTAACAATGTGTGCGTTGACATTGTCAATCAAAATATTCAAAAGCCCACCTTGAAGAGTTCAGGTATTCAATCCATTATATAGCCAGTTTGGATAGATTACTTTGAATGCAGCATGCTAGCTACACAAATCAAGCTAGTGTTCTATCTAAAAGGGCATGACTGAAGTTAAAATTGAGTGAACAAACTTTGCCAGGAGGCAAAATACAGACACAACCAGCCTTGCAATCTATTTCGTTCCAATTAATTTCTAGACAAGGCTCATCTTCACTCACGTGGAGTTGCTTTGGCTTTGAAAAGATGGATGTTGCCCAAATAGTGGCAATCTGCAAACTATGTCGGAAATCGGGTTCCATTAAAGACAGCTTGACAACTAACTTGCCAGTTCAGATGGGTGAGAGAGGGTGAGAGTGGGTTCAAAAACTTTGGAATACCTTAGACAAAAATATATACTACCAAAGTGTGATATTTACTGTTATTGACAAAATCCCAGAAAAAATCAAGATACCATTTTCTGTTAGTATTGCACAACCGTAAAACAGTCAAAGAAGGAACTTTTTTTCATTTTTATAGATCATTTATAGTTGCCATGAGCTGAAAGTCATCTTGAGAATATAATGAAACAATTTACAAAATAACCCAATAAAGCAAGTGTGTTATATGCCTGAGAAAAAGTGTGTGAAAAGATAACTGGTTTTAGCTGGACTCCTTGTATTTATGTCCATTTGGATGAACTTCACCAGCCACCATAGATACTGGACTGCTAGAACATGGAAGATGGAGTCAAGATGGAAACACACCCTTCTTGCAGTTCACATGGTAACCACTAGAGTTGTATCCCAGAAGTTGAATCTGTTCATCTGGACATAGATTTTGTCGGAGAAACGTTTCGTCACTCATCTAAGTGACTTCTTCAGTAGCAGCTAGTTGGAAAGCTTTCCTAATCTTTAGGGAAGATTGGGGAAGTTTACCAAGTAGCTGAGATGAACAGATGAACAGATTCAACTTCTGGGATTTTCTTACCTGGATTATTGAGCATGCATCAAGACACTAGAGTTGTAGCCAATGCATATGTACATGAACAAGATCATAACTCTTAGGGGCTCAAATGAAGAGAGCCAGTTCTATGAGTTGTAACCTTGAGTTGTATTTTGAACAAGTAATGTAACTGAAGTAGATAGTGTTCTGAATGGTATCTTACCTCTACCTACACTCACCACTTTTCAAAGAGTAACCTTTAATTTATGGCTAATTATGATGGTATTATAGTTGAGTTGTTGGGACGGACTAACACACAAGTGGTAGTGAACATGGAGAAAAAGACACATGAGCAAGGTGAGCTAGGTAAAGAGGCAAAGCCCATCTCAGTCCACAGACACCAGGTTGAGAAGACCAATCAAAAGTCTTTAGTGGGACAATATTATGCGGAAGTAGGTGTTATTTAAACTGGAATAAGGCAGGGGTTCTCTCATAAGATATAATGGAAATGGGTTCCCACTATTCAAATATTAATAAAAGCAGGGTTAAGTTTGGTTCCAGCGCAAAGCCGAGGCACACATTTGGACGAACGCTGTTTATTTCATTTCTTGCTGAGCTAATGCCTTCATTTAGCCCTGTGTGTTTTACTATGGGAGAATAATGCACAAGGCTTTGCGCGGATGGTTATTCATTTCGACTCATTTCTCCTTCGGCTCTTGCTTTGATGTCTACATCAGGATGATGTAACGTTTTATTGTAGATCCCTCTGGTGTGTAGTTGTGGCTCTTTGCTGTGGATTAACGCAGCTCTTATGAGCACCCATGCATCTTCGTGACATATAAGAGAGAGCTCCAGTCTCACACAGTCTTCTTGTCTTCGCACGCCAAGTCTTTTGAACAGCGCGTGTCGTCTGTAGTCTGGTAAAGCCGCAGCACTGTGTGTGTGTGTGTGTGTGTGTGTGTACCTGGAACAGGGTGTGCGTGTAGGTTTCGCGCTAATGGAATCCCACTTGCGCTGATACTGGGACTAAATCATAAACAGAGAGCACAAACGCACAGAGCTGCTCATTAACGCTGCTCCCCCAACCCCCTCTCTAAATGTTATGACTCAAAAGCTCAGTCTGTCTGTTAATATATGTCTGTCCGTCATCCGTCTCCACCCCCCTGTCTGTCTGTTTCTGTCAGTTCTCCGTATCTGTCTGTCAATCCGTTAATCACTCATCCCAACTCCATTTATGTGTCTGTCTATGTCTAAAGTTTGTCTATTCATCCATTCTGTCTGCCTTTGAATTTCTTACAATCTGTCTGTCTATCCATTATCCCTCTCCCATCACTCATATATCATATGTCTGTCTCGTTACATCTGTATTTCTGCACCCACCTGACGCCTGTCTGTGATATGGATCTGTTTTTCATATATTTTGACCTTACTTTTCGGCTGCGTATTAACTCCATGCTTGTGTTCTTGCACCACACCTAGCAGTTTGTCAGCCTGTACAGGGGTTCCATTAGCGATATTGCATTTCAGGCCTGCGCAGGGGTGCCACGCTCTATTTATTTTTTGTTGTCCTTCATTATCTTTGGTATTTTTCCTGTGAGGATATGGGGATGCAGCAGTCATGACATTATGATGTCGGGTTGACACGGGCAGGGAGCGTGTCTCGGCGGAAATTAAAAGCGTGCCTCAAAGCCCTGACGAGGCGTATTTTATTTTTTAATCATCAACCCTTAACGTCCAGGAACTAATAATGCACCCAGGTTCATATGATGTATTTAAGACCAAACGTGTTATAATAGCTATGCAGCTGTTTTTGAATTATTAAACGCTTACAGGGTGCAAAGTTTTAGGTGTGTCTGTGCAGTTTGAGTTCTTACTATATGGATTATGGTACTGTTATCAGTAAACTTAAAATCTTTGATGTAACATGATTAAAAAAGTTAAAGCAATAACAGAAATACTAAACAAACAAACAGAGCTAAGTAAATGACCTGGTGCACCCAGTTTTTGTCAAATCTTGTGTTTGTCTTATGACATTGAGTGTGTTTACATGCATTAATTATCCGATCATAATTGGATTTCTGCAGCTGTCTGATTATTCAAGTGCTTATGTAAACAGTGTACTCTGATCTAGACATCAAGTCAAGTCAGATTTATTTATATAGCGCTTTTTACAATGGAGCATTGTCTCAAAGCAACTTTACAAGTTTAGATTATCTCCTAATAACTACGTCCAATCCCAAATTGAGCAAGCCTAGGGCGACAGTGGCAAGGAAAAACTCCCTGAGTTATAGGAATAAACCTTAGGAGGACCAAGACTCAAAAAGGGACCCAACCTCCTTGGGCGGCGTAGATGATAAATCTAAGAGCGAAACTAAAGTCATGTAGTCAAAGTTCGAATAAAATGTGAAGTATGCACATCGACATTAAGTAGTCCGGGTATGGTAGGGCTGGAGCTGATGACGGAAGCAGCTTGAGTGGAGCTACAGCAGATGAACATCATGTGTGGGGCTGGAACTGCCGGAACACAGCTCGGAGAGAAAACAGAAAATGTAGTTAGTTATTGATTAAGAGCACAGTGTCTATTAACAATGACTGATGCCATGTGTAGCATGAGACCCCGGCAGCATTAGCTATAGCAGCATAGCTAGAAAGAGGAGAACTGGTAGGAAACACAGCCAAGAGGGATCACATGAGACATTGGCAACCCCACGGGAGGCTCGTCTACTCCCCCTTCCTTGACGTGGTGCCGCGAATTACAGCAACCCAACGTCTCCTCGCTCACTCCTAAGACCTCTTTGATCTAGATGATCAACCCCCAGTCTGCCCTATTCTAAGGCAAGATGCACGATTCCAAGATCACGAGGACCGCAGCCCAGTTCAGCCCCAGACCAGTCCCACTCTATCACTTCCCGGCGCTACCTCTTGGCTGATGGATCATCCCGGCTGCTCTTCCGACAGGAAGGCAGGCCAACAGTGTACTCCAACTCTCGCCCCAGGGTGGTGACGCGGCAGCCATGCAGCCACTCGTGAGTACACACTGTGAAGCTATCCATCACACTACATAGACATCATTATGTCTCAGGGACCACCATAGAGCTCTAATTCCCTCTATGAATCTAGCATTGCTCATTACGGACTGGGCTAACCCTACAGCCATAGGTAGGGTGACGTTTTGCTTGCGTGTTCTGTATACTCTCGGATGGCGCATACAGTATGAGTTATTTGACTAACTTGCTAGGGTTTCATTGTTCTAACACTATCTGCCTCAATATGTCTTGTCATCGTGTTATCGTGCAGGGTGCTGCGCTAATGCTTAATGTAGTCGAAAGCTCCCCGCTCTCACAGAAAAGACCCGCTGGAGGGCTCTGCTGTCCTCCTCGCGTCTTTTAACGCGTCTAGGCGTATGCCCCCTTTGATACCTGAGTCTCGAACTAAAGTGGGAAGTTTATTCCATAGTTGGGGGGCCATGTATGAGAAAGCCTTTCCCCCGGCTGTGACTTTTTAATTCTAGGAACTAAAAGAAGTCCTGCACCCTGCGAACGAAGTAGACGAGTTGGATTGACATCAGGTTAAGAAATCAGATAAAGCTTTGAGCTCCTTAATTGGATTTCTGTGAAGTTTTGCTTCTTTTGGGCTTGTTTCCATAGACTTGGTGATTGTTTTTCTTGCAGGATCTGGCAACCCTGGAATTAAACACACCATCCATTGCTGGACTTTTTTGAAAATATGCTTGAGAAAATGAAGAATTTCATTATGTTATTATGAAGTTTACATCATATGCTTTTATCAGATTATTGGTTGTAAAGTGGAACTCCCATTACTGCCTGAGTCATATAAACCCGGAGCTTTCCCTTTATCTGATCACCCCGATTGGATTACTAACAAAATCTGATTCGGTTTGCAGTTCGTATTATTAAGTGCATGTAAATGCACTCAATGCTAAAATAATAAATAGAGATGTAAAAATCCCAGTTATTTTCTTCCAGCATTGAGGCTGTAATTAAAGTACAAAAGCAATAAAATTGAAAACATAAAATTCATAAGAATGGAAACAAGGATGAAAAAAACAACTTTACAACGTACAAATAAAGTATTTTTAATAGTTTATTAATAATATACTAAAATACTTCCAAATTGTCAGCCAAGTAATAACTCCAGTCAGCGTGCTGCTTTCAATTAAGACTTTTTTTCATGTAATTTATCTATAACCTATATGAAACTGATAACAATTAAGGCTGTAGTACTTGGGACCTGTCTCAGGCCTGAATCTGGGTTCCAGACGTTTTTGGTGTCTTATTAGTATTTCTGCTCAGACTTGTCTCGTCTTGGACACTGGTCTTTGGAGATTCTGGCTCGATCTCGATTGAGACACGACTGAGACACGCTAAAGCACGAGTGCCATTTTGCTTTATGGTTGGTTGATCTTTGGTTGAGACTGCATACTAGTATGGTAAATAGTGTGTGAAAACATCACCAATGTGATATTACAAGAGTATACGATCTGAAACACATCCAGCTGTGCCGACTCCAGGAACTGGCAGTATTTTAGTGCTCTTTTTTCAAAGTAGATAAAAAGCACATTTGTAGTATGCTTCAAAACAATATAAAAGCATAATTTGTGGTCATGGTCAAAGTAATCCCTTGACCATGTGGTTCTATCAGCTATTGATGAATGATGGTTCTTGATGCAGTACCATCTGAGGGATCGAAGATCACAGGTTTTAAGTTTAGATTTGTGTCCTTACCCTTTATGCACTGAAGATTCTGGGCCATTTAATGATGTTATTCACTGTAGAGGGAGAAATATGCAAATCCCTTCCAATCTTTATTTGGGGTACATTGTTTTTAGACATTTCAATCACTTTCTTACACATTTGTTGATAAACTGGAGATCATCGGCCCATCTTTGCTCCTCAAAGACTCATCCTTTTGTGGATACTGCTTTTGGAACAAATCACCTGTTGACGTCATCTGTCTGAAGCCACATCATTATTTAGTTTTTGACTTATTACCACCCCTAAATTACCCTCGTGCCAACTTTACTTGGAATGTGTTGCAGGTATGAAATGCAGGAACGGACGTATATTAAGAAATGAAATGAAGTTGACCAGCGAGAACATGAACTATCTTGGGTTTCTGCTGTCTGCAACGAAAGAAAATGCAAAGTAAATGTACACTGTGTTTTCTGTCATTGTTTTGGTTGTTGTTGTATTTTTCCATACTGTCCCAACTTTTTATGATTACAGATATCCATCCTTTAAACGTTTTGTCATTGAACAGTAGAAATCAGGTACTGACTCTGACTCACTTTCATTTGGACTCCATCTTGTCTTAGTCTCGGCTGTTTGGGTCTTGGCCTTGCCTCGGACTAGAAGGTAGTATTGAGTGCAGCCCTAATAATAATAATGCAAAAGTAAGAATAAATGTTTTGCTCAAAAAGCTGATACAATATCTTTAGAGGGGAAGGTTGCTGTAAGGCACCGTGCATAGAGAAACAGTTGTGACAAATTTCACTCTTGCTAGCTTCATTTCTTTAAAGAAAGAAGTTTTCCTGTAATCTGATCAATCATAATTATTACATGTTTGGCATTTCTGCTTTGATAGTAGAAACTAGGGATACATCACTTTTTTTTTTACACATGCCACTTTTTTCACTGATGTTCAAGTTCAGCCACATTTAAAAGACGGTATCGAATTGGTCCCATCTGGCCAGTGTCCGATCTAGTATCCGATCCAGAGTATTAGCTCGGTGCAAGCAGCATTCAGTATATGGAGAAAGAAAGTGCAAAAACTTTTGAAGGAGTTTGTTTTAATCGTGGAATCCATTAGTGTTTCTCAGCGTGTACCGTGTGAGATCTTGGATAAAGTAGTTACTCAGCAGTTCTGCACTTTTTAAGTAGTAATAACAAGCATGACATATTTCACTATGGTTCAGTAAGCATCGTGGTATAGAATCAGCGCTATCTTAACTTGATCAATGACTTACTGCTCACATTAGATTAAGGTTGTGTTTCTGTTTTGGTAGTGCTTGGCTTGCAGAATTTGACAGTACTGGCTATGAAATATTAATTGACAGGCTGGTTCTTGCCTCATTTAGACTGGATTTGACAGGCCATTACCAAATTGTTACATTCCACTGGGTATTCAGAGGCTAAAATAGTTCAATATGGCGTCCCACACGGTTCTGTTCTTGTTGCTGTTAGACTTGTACAATCCCTATAACAAGTAATCCACATCAATAACAGAAACAGAAGGACAATGTCAAAAATAATAAGGAATAAATAGGATTTTTTTAATCATTTCAAACAATCCTTCAGAAACCTTTACATATCTGTGTTAATAACTGAAATTCCACCAAATGCCATTTAAAATGAGCAATTTGATTTTATGATGTATTAGTTAATTAATGAATTACACCGCATGGGTTAGAGAAATGATGCAGGTGTAGCAAAAACAGCTGTGATATAATTTAAAAAAAGATATAAATGAGTTAACTCCTTAAACATTTGGCATGTAGATGAAAATTACTGCTAATTAATGACAGATCATGATGATAATTAAAGACATCTGTATTGATGTGTCATGTTAAATTAATCAAATCAAATTAATCATTTTTTAAGATACAGGACCAATTTGTTTACTTTGCTCTTTCTTTATTGCCAACACACCCAGACTAAATTTTGTTTCCATCATGTAAAGAGAAACCAGCACAGCACAGGCACATGCTTCCTCTTACAAGTCTTACAATCCTTACACTGTTTAGCTTGTTTACCTTAATGTCTGCACTATGTAGATGATACAGCATCCAGACTGTGCCTGATTAATATTAAATTCATAGACTATTTAGCACCAAAAAAGTGCCATAAAAGTGGGCAAAAAGGGGCAAAAAAGTATTTAGTCAGCCACTGATCGTGCAAGTTCTCCTACTTAATAAGAGAGGACTGTAATTTTCATCATAGGTACACTTCAACTATGAGAGACAAAATGAGAAAAAAAATCCAGGAAATCACATTGTAGGATTTTTAAAGAATTTAATTGTAAATCATGGTGGAAAATAAGTATTTGGTCAATAAATTTGGTTCACCTCAATACTTTGTAACATAACCTTTTTTGGCAATGACAGAGGTCAAACGTTTCCTGTAAGTCTTCACCAGGTTTGCACACACTGTAGCTGGTATTTTGGCCCATACCTCCATGCAGATCTTCTCTAGAGCAGTGATGTTTTGGGGCAAAACGGACTCCCTCCACACATTTTCTGTGGGGTTGAGGTCTGGAGACTGGCTAGGCCACTCCAGGACCTTGAAATGCTTTTTACGGAGCCACTCCTTCGTTGCCCGAGCGGTGTGTTTGGGATCATTGTCATGCTGGAAGACCCAGCCACGATCCATCTTCAATGCTCTCACTGATGGAAGGAGGTTTTGGCTTAAAATCTCACGATACATGGCCCCGTTCATTCTTTTCTTAACACGGATCAGTTGTCCTGTCCCCTCTGCAGAAAAACAGCCCCAAACATGATGTTTTCCACCCCCCATGCTTCACAGTAGGTATGGTGTTTCTTGGGATGCGACTCAGCATCCTTATTCCACCAGTTGAGTTTTTACCCAAAAGTTCTATTTTGGTTTCATCTGACCACATGATGATATTCTCCCAATCCTCGTTCTGGATCATCCATATGCTTTCTGCAAAACTTTCAGACGGGCCTGGAAAGTACTGGCTTAGGTAGGGGGACACGCCTGGCACTGCAGGATCTGAGTCCTCTCCTCGGCCCGTAGTGTGTTTACTGATGGTAGCCTTTGTTACTTTGGTCCCAGCTCTCTGCAGGTCATTCATCAGGTCCCTCTGTGTAGTTCTGGGATTTTTGCATCACCGTTTCTCGTGATCATTTAGACCCCATGGGATGAGATCTTGCGTGGAGCCCCAGATCAAGGGAGAGTTATTTCAATGGTCTTGTATTGTCTTCCATTTCTTACAATTGCTCCCCACAGTTGATTTATTCACACCCAACTTGACCTTGCCTATTGCCATTAGAGATTCCTTTTCCCAGCCTGGTGCAGGGGTCTACAATTTTCTTCCAGGTGTCCTTCAACAAGCTCTTTGGTCTTGACCATGCTTAAGTTTGGAGTCTGACTGTTTGAGGCTGTGGACAGGTGTCTTTTATACAGATAACGAGGTCAAACAGGTGCCATTAATACAGGTAACGAGTGGAGGACAGAAGAGCTTCTTAAAGAAGAAGTTACAGGTCTGTGAGAGCCAGATCTTGCTTGTTTGTGGGTGACCAAATACTTATTTTCCACCATGATTTACAATTAAATTCTTTAAAAATCCTACAATTTGATTTCCTGGATTTTTTTCCTCATTTTGTCTCTCATAGTTGAAGTGTACCTATGATGAAAATTACAGACCTCTCTCATCTTTCTATGTAGGAGAACCTGCACAGTCAGTGGCTGACTAAATACTTTTTTGCCCCACTGTATATCTCCTTTTTTCCTTTTGCTCATGTTGACTTTGTGAATGAAATCCAATGTTAGTCCAAGAAAGTAGTCACACATTTGAACTAATACAATTACTCAGCCTTCAGCACACACAGATTGACATCATTCTTTTATAACTTTATAACTATCAGGCAAAAGCTCAAAATATCCGATTAAGAAAAAGGGGGCTGCATGTTATAAAAGCTAATATAAAAAAAGCAAAAGACTAACTACACCAACACAGCCACACCAGTAACTAATACAATGAAATAATAACTGATATATTGCTGTCCAAACGTATCTCTACTTTTTCTCGTCCTACATTGCCTCACTGCTTATGACTGAGCACCAGTTTTAGCTAACATGAGATAATATGCTACATTTTATATTACTAATGAAATGCCAAGCCAACACTGGAAATGAAAGCTAACCTTAGTCAGCTAAACTGTAATTTCAGTCAAAAGTTAGAAACTAGCTGATGTTAGCATTCATTCATATGCATATACCATCTAAGTCAGAAACTGAGAAGGAAATAAAGTGTATTAAACAAGTTTGATAGCTAGCTGCTTACATTAACATACAGTGCCTTCTCTGGCTTATGCAACTGCAACCTTAATGAAGACTCCATCAATAATGAGAGTGAGGCAAGCAACTGAGATGAGAAATGGTACGATCCATATTAGGGGTGGCTGAAATGGTAATAAGAACTCTTCCAGGCATGAATAAGGGAAATAAATTGTATTATACACTCATTGACAAAAAATAAAGCACTGTGGTCCGATTAGACACTGGGTCATTCCACAAGAGGGCATAAAAGTGCTTCACTTGCTGCCCTATAAAAAGGCTCTTGGATCCTACTTTTGGGTAGTGTACCTCTTGGTGAGAGATCTTTGATAGCTAAACATAGCTCAATGACACATTTTCCCACAGCCAGGCCTGTAGATCCTCCACACTCATATTTGGCCGAGGCTGGCATCCCAGCTGGTTCCATAAATGCTCAATTGGCAATAAATCTTTCAATCGGGCAGGACAAGGAAGTGTTGCAATCCGACGGAGACATTCCTATGAGACCCTTGCTGTGCTTGGGCGAGCATTATCCTGCTGAAAATGCCAGTTGGAAGCCTTGCCATGAAAGGCAACACATATCGCTGACTTTTTAGTGTCCCTTGTATTACTACTAGGGGTGACTGCTGTAGGCTTCTCTCAGTCCAATGATGAACCCCCGCTGAAAGTCTGTCAATAGGACAAAATGTCTTCAAGTGCGTCATAGAGGCATGCCTAGCAGTCAATGATCTCACCAAGAGGTACACTACCCAAAAGTAGTCACTGAGAGCCTTTTTATAGGGCAGCGAGGGAAGCAATTTTTATGCCTGCTTGTGGCAAGACTCAAAGTCTAATCAGACCACACCTGTAATCATTTACATATCTGCCTGTGACGTAACTGCATGCCGAGTTGCGGCATACACAATGAGTGTATATAAATTGTATATGTTTTGACCCCTCCAAACTGTTGGTTTTACCTCTTTTTAGGCGATCCAAGTCCAATACCCTCTGTAATTCGAACCATGAACACACCTATTTATTTCCTTCACATACAACAATAATTGATTCACATCTAATTTTAACCCAGACCCTGTCTACTCTGTGCAGTATTTAAATTGGTCAATGCTCACATTTCCATCCCTCAAACCCACAACACGAGAGTTTAAAGGTTTCACTGGCTTGCTTGTCTTTTGTCCAGCAGTGATAGTGTTTTGTTGAGATCTAGTCTTAATCAGCAAACCACAGACCGGTGACTGTCACCTTGACAGCAGACATGAAGCGAATCAGAATCTGAATGTATGTGAAATGAACCAACAGCACTGTTAAGGGTTATCATAGTGTAGAAGCCCTTGATAACCAGTCACCTTATGCTCATGTGATGTCATTCATGATTTTGCAGTTCAGCAACTCTTAGCATGACTTCAATGATGACTTTTGGGCCCTTGAATGACAAATTGGCTACAAACAATGACCCAAGAACACACAATTACTCTCAGTTACTACTGGTGATAAGTACTCTCTACTGCTGAAATTACAAACCTGTGATGCTAAGAGAAAGTAATCAATTTTTACATTAAGCTTTTTTCCCCATTTTATATTCAAATATTTATATTTTTTCTATTATTTATAAGTAAAAAACTCAATGTAAAAATGACTACTTTCTCGTTAGACCATGTTTGTCATTTCAGCAGTAGACAGTACTTATCACCACTAGTAATTAAGAGAAGTTTTGTGTTACTAGGTCAATGCTTTAGTAAATTCAGCCACATTAAGCTTTTTGCCTATAATAGGTGGAAAGAAAAATGCTTAATGTAAAAATGATTACTTTAGAAGTTGAAATATAAAAAAGAAAGATATTCTTTGGGTGTCTTGATGCATGCTCAATAATCCAGGTAAGAAAATCCCAGAAGTTGAATCTTTTCATCTGGACATAAGGTTTTGTTGGAGAAACTCTTAGAGACTGAAGAAGTCACTTAGATGAGTGACGAAACGTTTCTCCCACAAAACCTTATGTCCAGATGAACAGATTCAACTTCTGGGATATTCTTTTGGAATTTGGCTCATTTCTTTCACCATTTTGCAATCCAAACTTTTGAAGCTATAAACAGAATCGGAAGGCAAACGATTCCCAGCCCTAGTCGTAATGGTACTTTACTGTATGTTCTGTAATCATTGGGAATTTCCATAAATTACAAACTCCGATCATATTAGGGATGCTGTGTACAGTGGTGCTTGAAAGTTTGTGAACCCTTTAGAATTTTCTATATTTTTGCATAAATATGACCTAAAACATCATCAGATTTTCGCACAAGTCTTAAAAGTAGATAAAGAGAACCCAGTTAAACAAATGAGACAAAAATATTATACTTGGTCATTTACTTATTGAGGAAAATGATCCGATATTACACGTCAGTGAGCGGCAAAAGTATGTGAACCTCTAGGATTACCAGTTAATTTGAAGGTGAAATTAGAGTCAGGTGTTTTCAGTCAATGGGATGACAACCATGTGTGAGTGATCCCTGTTTTATTTAGTCTGCTCTTCACAACACATGTTTGTGGAAGTGTATCATGGCACGAACAAAGGTGATTTCTGAGTTGTTGATGCTCATCTGACTGGAAAAGGTTACAAAACCATCTCTCATGGTTTGGGCCTGTTTTGCTGCATCTGGGCCAGGACGGCTTGCCATCATTGATGGATCAATGAATTCTGAATGATATCAGAGAATTGTAAAGGAAAATATCAGGACATCTGTCTATGAACTGAATCTCAAGAGAAGGTGCGTCATGCAGCAAGACAACGACCCTAAGCACACAAGACGTTCAACCAAAGAATGGTTAAAGAAGAATAAAGGTAATGTTTTGGAATGGCCAAGTCAAAGTCCTGACCTTAATCCAATAGAAATGTTGTGGAAGGACCTGAAGTGAGCAGCTAATGTGAGGAAACCCACCAACATCCCAGAGCTGAAGCTGGTCTGTACGGAGGAATGGGCTCAAATTCCTCCAAGCCGGTGTGCAGGACTGATCATCAGTTACAGGAAACGTTTAGTTGCAGTTATTGCTGCACAGGGGGGTCACCACCAGATACTGAAAGCAAGGTTCACATACTTTTGCCACTCACTAATATGTAATATTGGATCATTTTCCTCCATAAATAATGACCAAGTATAATATTTTTGTCTCATTTGTTTAACTGAGTTCTCTTTATCTACTTTTAGGACTTGTGTGAAAATCTGATGATGTTTTAGGTCATATTTATGCAGAAATATAGAAAATTCTAAAGGGTTCACAAACTTTCAAGCATCACTGTAAATGGTTGCATTCTTCAGCGGTACCTCTGCACACGGTTTTCTTAGGAAAAAACCCTTTATATTTACATTACAGTACCATATGTGGCTATGGTAATATCTGCTAAACATCCAGTTTGGTCAACTCCGGTCATTTACTGGCCTATACCTGTAAAGTATTCTAGTTTACTTCTGCTTATTTTGCTAAAGGGAGGTTATGGAGTCTAACCTGAATTTAACTGGGCGCAGGCATTGATACACCCTGGACAGGGCACCAGTTTGTTCCATTAATGCTGCATCCAACCATCACATTGCAAATCCCACCCAGGATTGGAGCCCAGGTCCTCAGGGAATGTCGTTTCCAGCAGATGGCTTTTATCACCATACCACCAGAGCTGCAGCTGGGAAATGCCTGAAACTGACATTTTGTTGTGTTGAAATACTTTCTGGAAATTCAGTAAAGTCACACTTTGTGCAGCTCTACTGCTATTGTTGTACTCTGAGCATAGACACAGCCTCCTTCTCCGTCTCTCTCACTTTCTCACCTGCTGCAGAAATCAGTGCATCACCATCGCCATCACCGACACTCTATACAAATATATATTAGCATTGTGCCCTCTTCGTCAGATGAAAAGATGAGCTGTGCTTTTTAAAGGCACTGCTGTCAGTTCACATTGTAGGGAAACACTTTGTACTTTTCAGCGTGACGTTCAAATTACTGAGGCTATGGCTCCCGAACATCAGAGCTCCTTTTTATGATCAGTAGCTGAGCCGGAGCTATTGTATTTTGACCTGGATGTGATGACACGATAATTTATATGTGTCAGTGGCATTTTGGAATTGAATTACAGTGGTACAACCAGGTAGACGCTTGTGTGTTGCCCTTCATTGCTTATCGCCTGTCTGTATCTCAGTTCTGCAGCTTTCAGAGACGACGGCAGGAATAATTTAGTAACCTTTTATCACAGTGTACTACATTACCACTGTTAAATGGACATTGACTATATTGTATTGCTTTTTACTAACTCTGTTATGGGCATACCTTTCAATTTACCTAGAAATGTTGGCTTCTCATGCTTAACAGCAACTGTTTATAGTTTCTGTTGCCAGTTTTTGGCTTTTGCACACCAGGTTTTGTTGATTTTCTGACTGGAAAGTAAACACAGCTTTTAAAATATTAAATAGCCATGCACAAATCAATTCCTGAGACCAAGCGGATCAAGAGGAATGATAACAATAAAAATATTAATACTGTAAATGTAGGAATAATAATACTTCTACTACTACTACTACTAGTACTACTTAACAATAATAATTATTATTATTAGCCCTCTACTTTGGTGATCCATGCTCGAGTCCTGGCGGGTCATATGCAGACATGGTTAGTGTCTACTAGACAGGAGGACAGTAAGAATCATTCCCAGGACTGCAAGAGACTTCTACCAGATCTGTGATAGACTGGCATTCTATCCTTACGCCTGTTCCCTGTGCTTTCAAGTCAACTCAGACTTATTTCTATAGCGCTTTTTACAATGGTGCATTGTCTCAAAGCATCTTTACAATTTTAGATTATCTTCTAATATCCAGGGCCAATTCCAAGTTGACCAAGCTTAGGGCGACAGTGACAAAAATACTTCCCTAACCGTTATAAGGAAGAAACCTGGGAAGAACCAAGACTCCAAGGCCAAGACCTCCTGGGTGGCTTAGATGATGAATGTAAGAATGAAACTAATTTATCTAGTCAAATAAGTCTATGGTAATAGTTCAGAAAATAACGTAAAAAATAGACATATCGGCATTATTTAGTCCGATACACGGAGTCACTTTAGGACAAATAACTGATTGGAGCTTTCTAGGAATTGGCACCCTATTCTCTGTGATCTTGTCCAGGAAAAGTGTTAAATGGCTAACTTCAGGCTTCATTTTTGCACAGTAAAGTTTTAAGTGGCATCTGTGAATGTAGCTCCATATTATAATGCTTGACAAAAGTTTGGGGATAAAACACGGATTTTTTATTATTATTATTCACTCTCATTGATGCTCAGCAGTCTAATATGCTTGCCCACCACCGCGATGACCCAGATTCCACAACCAGGCGTGACTAACTGTGTCTGAGGGAGGTGATGTTGGTAGGGGGATCATTCCAGTGATAATATTTTATACTAAAATTTCGTCCGGATGGGTTAGTTTATAGTGATCTGTATTCTACTCATTTGGATGTTTGCGTCACCTGCAGTTGACTGATATGACTATGTACAGAAATCTTGGAGTACATAATTAGGTTATTTACCTTTAGATGCTATTGAAATTGCCCCTTTAATCAGCCAGCACTATCTAACTTTCTTTTGCTCTTCGAGCGATGAGAGAATAGAGTTCTCCAGACATCCAATCCAGCTAAATAGTCCATTGACTTTTTAAATGCCTCCATTTGTAGAAGGTCTCCCATTGCATTTTGTTTGCATGCTAGAAGACGCAATGGTCATCGGAGATGCAGCAGAAGGTAATTCTCCATGTAATTTCCTCAGGGGAGGTGGGAGAAAAACACTGACATGGCTCATCCGGACAGAAATAAAATCACCCCGTGGCACCTGTAAGAGCACATTACACCAGGTAACTTTAGTTCAGATGGTGCTTTTCACAACTTCTGCCTTTTGTCTAAGTTCCAATTAATTCCTGGGTGAATATGACAATTGTGTTTCACGCCCCTGTTCGTTACATTAAGAAAACTTGGCACTTGGGTACCACTACCTCTTCCACAAAAGTAGGTTAATGTTTTCCTGACTGTTATTTCCTTTCACGTTAATAACTTATGAAGCACTTCCACAAATAATTAAGAATAAGTGCAGTAACAGGTGTTTTCATTAGATGAAGCAGTAATTAGTGTTATGAATTCCCTTATGAGATTCGCTCTGTTTTTACAGCGGGCCTGAACAGCAGCACAGTCTTCGCAAAGGCTGAGGTGTCTCATAGGGACATTTTTACTAGGAGGCAGGGCAAGGGTACTTTTTAATTTGACATACAAATGGTTATGTTTATACATTTTTCTAAAGTTGTTCTAACCCATATTAAACTTAACTTATTAGGCATTGTTTTAGTCCAGAAAAGAAAAATCACTAAAAAAGAATGGGTCAACTTAGTCAAACTTTTACTACTTAGAGAACTGGAGCAATATTGGTCATTTTATACCTGAATGCCCTAAGAACGGACTTAATTCTATTGAATATGCTAATCTTCTGCCTCATCTTTCACCTCCATCACCTTCGTCTCTGTTCTCAAGCTTTCAAAAGAGACACATAAGTTTCAATACGTTTTGAATGAAGTTCACTTAAAAATAGAATTACTTATTTGGACTCATTTATTGTTTGGTTAGTTTTCACTAATTAGTTCTTTCTTGCATAGGTTGTTTAAGAAACTCTTATCATGATCATAATAATCTTAGACAGATTATTTTAACTTTTGAAATCCTGACCACTTTATTAACTTAATAAAATTAGAAATCCTAAGGGAAATTGTATGTAACCACATTAATGTAATAATATTTTGTATGGAAGGGATGCTAGATAGATACATTGGAGCATTGGATTGGACCCACTGGCAATATTCCTCAGAGATGTTGGTCCATTGACAAGATAGCATCATACCGTTGCTGGGACTGTGGTAGCCTAGCGGGTAAGTACTGGACTATGGACCAAAAGGTCCAGGGTTCAAATCCCACCTCTGCCAAGCTGCCACTGTTGGGTCCTTCAGCAAGACCCTTAACCCACAATTGCTTGGATTGTAAGGCTGTATCAATTGTAAGTCGCTCTGGATAAGGGTGTCTGCTAAATGCTGTAAATGTAAATGTAAATGCTGCACATCCAGCCACATCCACTCAGACCCAGCCAGTCTAGCACCCGCAACTATGTCACGTTTAAAATCACTTTAATCACCTATCTTCTCCATTCTGATGCTCGGTTTGAACTACAGCAGCTCATGTTGACCATGTCTACATGCCTAAATGTATTGAGTTGCAGCCATGTGATTGGCTGATGAGATATTTCTGTTAGCAAGCAGTTGAACAGGTGTACCTAATGTAGTGGCTGGCGATCAGCATTTTTTGTAGATGGTAAATGTGTTTTACTGTCTATTATTATTAAGGTAACAGAATGCATTGCGGTGGATGCTTGACCTTCATCTCTTCTATGTTATTTTGCAGACAGTTTGTTAACAGAGCTCTGCCTCTGGCTGCATTTAATGGTTTTATTTTAACAGCTTTACATCTCTCCTAGTATGCATTTGAATGAGATTGGGAAAGACTGATGTAAGCAATAAAGTTTGGCAAAATGTCCACAAAATGGTTTTATCCTTGCTTGAGGTGTCTTTTTCTTTGTTCCAGTTTGTGCTAAATGCTTGTGTCAGGCCAAAAATGATGTAGTAAATAAAACCCTGCAGTGTGTTACAGTGGCTGCATTGTGGCTTCCCATCCTTTTTCAAAATGGAGGCTACGTCTGTGCCTCATGTTTATTGTTCCCTACTGTCTCAGATCCAGACTCAACCTCTGTGACCTGATATGAAACTCAGAATAAAATTTGAATCCTCTGGTGGAACTGTGACCTTCATTGAATCTGGGTTCTGTCCTAGGGTTCCTTGATTCTGAGATCGGCTTGTTGGTCTTTGTTGTCTGTTTGCGTCTTGTTCACAGAAATGCAAACCAATTCTGAGAAGCAGGACTTGACTCCTTACTTTGTGGATATTGGTTTCATAATTGGATTAGTTCCTAAAGTAATGTTAAAGATGATTTGTGTGTGTTCATTTATTCGTACTTATGGAATACTGGCTCGGTACTGAATTACTGACCAGATGGTTGAGGTTTCAATACCCAACACTGCCAGTCTGCTTCTGTTGATGTCTTGAGCAAGACCCCTAAAGGCTTGGATTGTGCCTTGTCAGCCACAAGTCACAAGTGACTGTGGATGAAAAAGAAATGTTCCCAAACCAATGCTTACTGATTTTTCGACCAAAAACCACCCTCTTGGAACCGTTCTTTACATTTACAGCATTTAGCAGATGCCCTTATTCAGAGCGACTCACAATTGATACAGTTTTACAATCCAAGCATTTGTGGGTTAAGGGTCTTGCTCAAGGACCCAACAGTGGCAGAGCTGGGATTTGAACCCTGGACCTTTTG
>JAJAGP010002599.1:97500-106530 GCA_025084515.1 Ancistrus triradiatus
CCATGTGTTGGGAATGGGACACAATTCTGACAACATTTTTGGCTGAAAATTACCAAAACTACGCCAACAACAGATTTTGCACTAAGGAGAATGTTCTCTTGGGGAAAAAAGAGAACATAAAAATATTCAGGCTTGATTACCTCTGTTGTATAATATACCTCTTGGATATTGGTGCAATAATCAAGGCCTGTTCACAAGTCTGTACTACAACCCCAAATCAGAAAAGGTTGGGGCAGTATGGAAAATGTCAATTTAAAAATGCATGGATGTCCCTGGAAAAGATGTTGTCCTAAAGGTAGCATATGTTGCTCCAAAAATCTCAATGTACTCTTCTGCATTAATGCTGCCATCACAGAAGTGTAAATTACCTTTGCTAAGGGCACTGACACAACCCCATAATCCAGAATGTTGAATCAGTTAATCTGGACACATGGTTTTTGTGGGAGATTCAACTTACCTGGATAATTGAGCATGCATAAAGACACAACCCATTACCATGTCAGACACAGGCTTTTGGAGTTGTTGCTGACAACAGTGTAGATGGTCGTTTTTATCTGATACAGATCTAGAGTCATCTTACTACGATACATGTTTTCACTGTGCGATATTCCATCCCAGATGCCTCCAAACCCAGAGAAGTTTACACCGCTTCTGGACATGGTTACCATGATGCTTCTTTTTTGCACAGTAACGTTTTAAGTGGCATTTGTGAAAGTAACTATGTATCGTAGTGCTTGATAAAGTAATCCCTGGCCCATGTGGTTAAATCAGCTATTGATGAATGACGGTTCTTGATGCAGTGCCATCTGAGGGATCAGAGATCACAGGTGTTCAACTTAAGCTTAGCCTTGGCCTTTATGCCTTGCAGTTCCTCCAAATTCCTTGAATCATTTAATGATATTATTCACTATAGAGGAAGAAATCCCTTCCATGCCTAAGCATACAGTTCAATCCAACACTGCACCACTGCCTCTGCCAAGCAAGGGACCCTGCATCCTGGACAACTTGCAAGTATATCACAGGATTTTGCAAATGCCTTCACATCCCTGTCAGGGATTCAAACCCAGACCCTCAGGAACTGCCGTTTCCCACAGCTGGCTATTACCATACAGTCACCAGAACTATGGAAGGTATATAGCCAATCCTGGCTCAGACCTTGGACAGAAACCCAGTGCATTCAGGGACATCACAAACTGACTTATTCACATCAAGGGGCAAATTAGAGAAGCTGATCAACCTGTTGGCACATTTGTGGAAGATGTGAGAAAACCAAAGTACCTAGAGGAAACCCTCATCAACACGGGAAGAACATGTTAAATGTTGCATGTTGCTAGGCTGGCTCTTAAGTAGAAGAGTACACAGTTCAAGCCAGCACTGCACCACTGCCTCTGCCAAGCGAGGGCGACAAAGAGGTATTTTTGCCAGCTGGCTTGTTATGACCGAAAAAACCATGTTTCCCAGAGTGCTCTTGGGCTAATCAGCCTCGGATTGTTTGCAGCTGCCTCAGAAGGCTTAAAATGCTGAACTGAGCCATGGTTCAGTGCTGTTTATTTAATTGCACTTAAATTGCACTAAAGCTACAGACAGTAATTGGTAAGTGTTTGGTTCTAGGTGTGTGTGTGTGTGTGTGTGTGTGTGTGTGTGTGTGTGTGTGTGTGTGTGTGTGTGTGTGTGTTACTGAGAACAAAGGAGAAAACAGAAAAAGATTCAAGGAAAAATACAAGTGTAACAAAAATAGATTTGTACAGAGAAAAAGGGGAGGATGACTGTAAAACAGGAGCTTTGAAATAAAAAAAGCAAGTTGAAACAAAAATGTGTTTACAAAAAGCCAAAAATGGAGCAAACTTGTTTTTTTTATGTATACATCTACAGTACTGTATTCTTAGTGCAAATTAGTCTCAATGGATCCTAATAGGGTTAGTTTATAAGAGCCAACCAAAAGCAAAACAGGAATTGAATGCTCCAGAAAACAGGCTGCAGTTAGCTTAGCAGCTATGTTGCTTTTACTTTTCAATGTCAATCCATTACTCACTAAATTACATGAGATTTTTTCAACACTTTATTGTAAAATAAGCTTTGTCTTAATGACTTTGGCCAACTGTAGGTTAATGTAAGTGTTTTAAACATTTATTTACTTATCGTTAGTTACCATAGTATCCTTTCCATATCTCCACTATGACACAGTATCACTCTACCAAACACTCAATATACTCTTCAATTCATGATACATTTAACTTTTGAATGTTTTGTCCTAAAATATCCCCATCATAAATCAGTGTGTGTAATACAACTCTATTAATGCATATAATGCCTTATACAGTGTGGATTTTCTGGGGGTGTGGAATGGATTAATTCAATTTACATTATTCCTTATGAGAAAAATTCACTCTGTACTCATCGTTTTCGGTTCTGGACAAGCCTTCTGGAACAAATTGCCAACAAGAACCGAGGTACCACTGTGTTCTGAGTACTAAGTGAGTATTAACATGTCTGTTTTATAATAATTAGTGAGTAAAAGTTGTAGTAATAGTACAGATGAGATGGTTTTGTTCCTGATCAGATTTGTGATATATAATTTTTCCCACTGAAGATCCTTACACAGTGTGTATGGAGATTATATAAGTTTTTTTTATTGCCCTTTCTTACTTCCCCTGTGCACCAGACATGAAGCTCTAATGTAGTCAAAGCGCTTATGATGGAAGAAGCAGGTGATTGATTAGCTTTTCAACCCGTCCAGCCCCCCATAGCCCTTCCCCCACCCAGAGACCAGAGAACCAGCAGGCATTATCAGTGGTAAATGACTCCGAAAACACTTTGACTCAGACGAGCCCAGGCAGGGTGTGATTGATCACCCCGCCACGCTGAGAAACAGTTAGCCATGTTACCGGTCGGTATATGAGCATTTTCATGGCCACAGTTCAAGTTTATTTCGGTTATAAATTCCTGGCGATGCGGAGCAAAAAGCCATGGTGGATTTATGGCCTGAGAGAGGCTGTTTGCAAGCTGCCGGCGAGGAAGCAGCTTTTTAATGCACTGAGGATGATGAACGTGTGGTTTCGTTCTCATATCTTCAGCTCTTTTGGCATTCAAGATGTTTTCCTGGAGTTGGGAGGTAACGGGTAGATTATACATAAATTTGAAATATGAATAGCAGCGTGCTAGTAAGCTAGGGAGATCATCTAACGTATGTATTTGTCACACAGGTCCTGAGTGCGTAAAAACAAACTTGAAAGCTCCAGCAAAAATATCTCGCAACCTAACAAATGAACAAAAGACACATCTTGTTTATTTCCTTTAATTAAGATGCAATTTGGGCCATTTCTTTAATTAGTTTTTGTGCCATAGTTACTAATAAATAGCTGACTACAAGTGTTGTTACTTGAGATGCAATTACATGCTTGCAAATGTTATTTCTATCTAAGGGTGCAAAAACAGGGATGAGTCAATGCAAAAAGATTAATTTAGAACCAGCAGTGTAATGTTAAGACCGGAGGACATGTTGAGAGGGCTTAAGCGGTGTTTAAAGTAATAGCAGGAAAAGGCAGGTGTAATCTGATGCACACATTACACAGTGCAATCGTTGAATGAAGAATGAATGTGAAAATACAGGACGTAGATGCTAAAGTTTTGTGCAAACTGATAACATTTTAGAAAAGCCAGAGGAGCCCATTTCTAAATGTGGGATCCATGAATTTTCTTGATTTGTTTTTTTGTTGGAGACTGCCTTTGGAAAGTATTCCATTTTACCAACCAGTGAAAACCCAATGTGGCACAAATGCATAGGAATTCCAAGCAACAACAATAACTTCGTTTGATTTCAAACTGATGTTGGAATATAGCTGTGAGTGAAGGCTCCACCTCTATGCTAAACCTAAGCACAGTGGTATCTTGGTTCTCGATGCATTCTGACCAGAAGAATTTGTTTTAATGCTCGTCGTTTGCTTGGTACTTGGCGCACTTGCTTAAACCTGTATGAGTTGAGCCGCATGACATTCTTCAGACGAAACTCGATTCACAATTCAGTACACAGTGATTCAATGGTTCAGATTCACAATAGCCAGTGCTCAGTGAAGTGAATCTCCGCTATTTCTTAGTGAAGATCTCCACTATTTCCATCGTGTTTTGCTTTGTTTTTATATCTACAGTATTATATTCTTAGTGCAAATAAGTCTCCATAGGTGCTAAAAAGGGTTGTATTGACTGCCAACCGAAAGGGAAACAGGAACTTAATGCTCCAGAAGAGACAAACAAGCTGCAGTTAGCATTAGCAGCTATGCTAGCACCCAGAGTTCACCAATAAAGTAAGTGTTTTTACTTTTCACTTTTCAATAACTTTTTCTGGAACGGATAAATTCAGTTTACATTATTCTTTATATGAAACAAACTAGCGACGAGAACCGAGGTATCACTGTATATTCATTGGTTACTTTATGCAAGCGTTGGCTTGTGTGTCTTCTTACAGTTTTGTAGTTATGATACGTCATTGAGGTGACACAGTGGCAGGTAATGTTATGGCTCCAGGGTTGGATTTTTGCTCATGTGCTATATTCATTCATTAATTTTACAGCTTAATCCTGAGACCCTAGACAGGGCGCCAATCCATCGTAGGGCTCACACTCATACACACACTCATACACTAGGGGCACATTAGAGACACACAGTAACCTAACAAGCATGACTTTTAGTATGTGGGAGGAAACCAGAGTATCTGGAGTAAGTCCATATGGACAAGGGGAGGACTCCACACAGAAATGATCCAGACCATTCCATCTGGAACCCAGGACCTTCTTGGACCCACTATGCCTCCTGAGCTACAGTTACTTTCTGTTTGGGGCTTGGTATGTTCTCCTTGTGTCCACATTGTTTATTTCTATCTCCCAATGGCATGCTCCTCTGGTGGATTTAAATGTTTTTATTATTATTTTACGGTCACTTTCACTATCCATAACCACTTGAGCAGCAGAGGGACCAACCTGAGATGGTGCCAATTCATCACAGGGCATATCTACATTCATACACATCCATTCACTTATGCTGGGACAATCAAGAGACAATCTAGACATGCCAACTGATCTTACATGTGTTTTTGGTATGTGGGAGGAAACTGTAGGAAATTCACACAGACATTGAGAGAACATACAAACTCTACACAGGCACTGGCCAGGCCAGGATTTGAACCCAGGTCTTTGGAGCTGTCAAGTGACTGTACTGTCCATTAGGCCACTATTTTACATTACATAAACAAATTTGTTAGGCTCAGTGGTTAAGTGTCTGGACTGTTGATCATTCAAATCTAAGCATCACCAATCTGCAACATTTAGGCCCTTGATCAAGATCTAAAACTGCAGATCAGCCACAGTTTCACTTTCACTTGGGATAATGGTGTCTGCTAAATTGTTTAGGTGTAGAGTGTGGAAATGTAGAACCCAAACCTAGCATACAGGTGCAAAATGACAACTAAAGGATCCTTTATTTTGGGTCAAATGCGTGGTATTGGCCGTCTGACCATCTCTATAAATAATTGGCATTTGTGATTTATATTTATTTGATTACTGACCCAATACGTTTAATGGTACTGGATCTGAATCGTATTGTAACTGTATATAATTATAACTGCTGCTGCATAATCGAATCTGTCTAGAGCTAAAATGAAAGTTACCAATAAAAGCATTCGTCCATTAAATGAAAAATGGATTGGATTTAGAACTTTACGTACTATCATATGGACATGCCATTTACAAGAGCTTTGTACAGCACTTTCATCAATAATGGATGGTAATTAACTTGTGAACACAGCGCTTTATGAAAGTCTTTGAAAGCGACAGAAGAACAACAAAAAAGCACTCAGAGAAGCTACTCAGGATAATACAGCGATCCAGCTTGAGCTGTTGCGCCAAGTGTGTTGGTGTGAATGAAACAATCCTGCACTGCACATCTCATTACGCATCAGGAAATGCTAATCAATACCCTCGATTGATCGCCAGCTGGACAGGATCGCATTTCCCCTTTCACTTTCCGCATCGTGCCCCGGGGGACTGAAACATTTACCATACATTAGACATGGCTGCAAAGAGCCTGTTCTCTGCCTCACTGAGTTGTTTCAAATATTTGTCATGCTTTATTTAACAATTGATTTTCAGAGCGAGCAATATTGGACACCCAGAGTGGAAGGGGGCTACCATTTTCCCTCTTGTTGACCTTGAAGTTTCCTTTGTCAGATTCCAGACATTCTAAAGACGTCTGATACTACATTGGGCCTTGACTTGCTTATTCTTGCAGATATGTCTGTATTCAGTAACGTGATATATAGTCATTGGCATATGAATGTAATGACGATATGGTGTAAGTGATTACAACATTAGAGCAAAAACTGTACAATTGAATGGAGGCTCTAGTACCCTTTTGGGTCACCTCTAGCTTGTCAGTTTGGCAGGCAGGCATACATGTTCCGTATGATATCACATTTGCCCTCAGATGTTGCAGCTGGACACCTGCACATATCACTGAATTGTTAGTGTCCCTTGAATCACTACTAGGGGTGACCGACTGTTGTATTCAATGGTGCCCTAGATCATCACACCAGCAGATGCGGCAGTGTGTTGCTGCACAGCAAAGGCACGACTGAAGTGCTCACCACGAGGTCTCCATATTGGAATCTGACCATTGTTGGATCATTGTTGGATCCCAAGCAGAACCTGGATTCGTCACTAAAGACAACATGGTTCCTGTCCATAGCAATCCAGGTTTCTTGTTCATGACACCACTGCAAATGAAGGCAACGGTGGCTGGCTGTCAATGGCAGGACAATAAACAGGTGCTGTGAAAAGAAATTCCGTTCTGCTAAGTCTCTGGAAATGGTCCAGGCAAAGACAGAGTGCCACCTGTATCTGGATGACGGACAATGAAACTGGGAGCGGCTCGTGCTTGTTGTCGGATCAAACGGTCTTCACTACTGGTGGTCTGTCTGGACCTGGAGCCTGTTCATTAGGTTTGTGCCCTCACAGAACCACTGCACCCCACACTTCCCAACAGCTAGATCAGAACAGCCTAGATGCAGTTTCTTGAAACAGCCATCCTGCTTCTCTCAGTCCAATGATTTGCCCTCTCTCAACATCTGTCAGCTGGGCAAAATGTCTTCAAGTGCATAGTAGAGGCATGTCTAGCAGGTAACGATCTGTTACTAAGAGGTACATTAAACTAAAGTAGCCTATGAGAGCCTTTTTATAGGGCAGCGGGGGAAGCATTTTTACACCCACTTGTGGCAAAACCTAGTGTCTAATCAGATCACACCTGTAAACATGTACATTTATGTCTGGGTGCTTTATATTTTGTAAATGGGTGTCAAATAAATGTAAATGGTGACAAATAATAAGTAATAAACTCAGTAAGTAAGGTGTGTGTTGTACCTGTTATATGGTTTGGAGTCATGGACAGGGTGATTTACAATTGAGCAATGGATGCCAACAATGGCAGCTTTGCAAAGCTGGGATTTGAGCTCACAACAATTTGGTTAGTAGCCCAGAGCCTTAAAGTCTAAGCCAATCTGTCCCCACTTGTCCCTTTAGAAAAAGGGGTCATTGCAAATCAATATGAGCATCTTTTGACTAATCACTTTATCACAACAATGGAACATATCCTTTTTGGTAGGACTCTCAGGATGCCTGTGTCTCAGTACCACCATCCACAGGGCATACAGGGTTGCTAAATGGTTTAATTTGTATGCTAAATGCTATTCATATGCAGTCATATACACACTGATGAGACAAAGCAATATGAGCACTCAGATCGAATACAAACAATGTTGATTATCTCATTACAACTGTGCATGATAAGGTCTGGGAAATAGTAGATGTTAAACAAACAAGTTGGTTCTCAACGTTTGTGTGTTGGATGTGGGAGAGTGGGGCAGGTGTAATGATTGGAGCAACTTTGACAAGGGCCAAATTGTTGTAGTCAGTTGAGTAGGTCAGAGCATTTCAGAAACAGCAAGGCTTGTGTGGGGAACCCAGTCAGCAGTGGTGCGTACCTAACAGCTGTGGTCTGAAAAGGAACAAACCATAACCCAGTCTCAGGGGTTTGGACACCCAAGGCACATTGATGCAAGAGGGTAACGAGGACTATAACATCTAGTCAAAAATTGCAGAAAGGCTACTATGGCACAAATCACAGAAATGTTTATTGCTGGTTACATTAAGAACCCCTGCGCTTTGCAGAAATTGCCTACATTGGGCAAAAACTTGACCTTGGAGCAATGTAAGAAAGCCGCTTGGTCCGCGGACTCTTATCTTATATGGCACCAGATCTGGTCATCACTGTTCTCATCACCATACCATTACTTAGACCTCATGAGCGGACTCTAACTCTCCATCCTTTAATCCTGTTGACTAAGGACTTAACAAAACAGTTACCTGCAGGAGGACAGAAAAAGCTACAGTGACTATGTTTACTAGACTAAACCCAAGATACTCATTCATATTCTCTGTTTTGTTATATTCATTAGTTACATTCATTAGTTATTATGTATACTATTGTGTAATATTACAGTCGTATGAAAAAGTTTGGGCACCCCTGATAATTTTCATGATTTTAGTTTATAAATCATTGGTTGTTCAGATCGGCAACTTGATTTAAATATATCATATAGCAGATGAACACAGTAATATTTGAGAAGTGAAATGAAGTTTATAGGATTTACAGAAAGTGTGCAGTAATTATTCAAACAAAATTAGGCAGGTGCATAAATTTGGGCACCCCAACAGAAAAATGACATCAATATTTAGTAGATCCTCCTTTTGTAGAAATAACAGCCGCTAAACGCTTCCTACAGCTTGCAGTCTGGATTCTGGTTGAAGGTGCTTTGGACCATTCTTCTTTAGAAACATCTCCAGTTCAGTCAGGTTTGATGGTTTCTGAGCATGGACAGCCCACATTTTCAGTAATATTCATGTCTGGGGACTGAGATGGCCATTCCAGAACATTGTACTGGTTCCTTTGCATGAATGCCTTAGTAGATTTTGAGCAGGGTTTGGG
>JAJAGP010002600.1:0-88838 GCA_025084515.1 Ancistrus triradiatus
AATCTTGCTTGTTTGTGGGTGACCAAATACTTATTTTCCACCATGATTTACAATTAACTTCTTTAAAAATCCTACAATGTGTGAGAGAGAGATAGTTTTATATTTATAGTTAAACTGCTTAGCTAACTCATGTTGTGTGTAACTGAAACATATCTTTAGAGTTAGGGAATCGGTTCCTCTTCACAACTGACTCAAACTGCAAACTGAACCAAGACCTGTGCTCTTTCTCTTCTCCTCTACGCTTGTGTACCACTGCTAGCTCAGACTGACCTTCCTGAATGAGGTTTCTATGTAACTTTGCTCTGTTGTGTGATTTGGATACGTTTCAGCCTCCGCTAGCCTCTGCATCCATCACTAATAGCAGAGCAAAGGTCTGCTGTCAGGAAGCATATCACTGATTCTGAATTGTACTGGTAATGAACAACTCTGCAGACAGGCACCTAAAATCGGATCCTTTTTCTAATGCTAGTCAAACACATGTGAAAGTATGCTCACCATAGGTAATAAATATCTAATATTTCTCTCTGTGTGAGTGTACTTTTATTACTCATCACTTGCCAAATTCAAAGAAAGATTCAGTGAAATATCCCATTTACAGTTTTTCCACAGCTGGACCACAAATGGAGTGGATCAGCCAGGATGTGTTGCTGCTCAGGAGTTTGCCTCTTCAGTTTTACTTTTTGCACCAGAGCTACGATCCTCATGGGCTCATGTAGCTAATCTCACAATCAGCAGCCTTGTGAACATAATCAGTCTAATGTCTTCATTTACCTCTTTCAGAAAATACCATTAGGCTACAACCCCAAATCAGGAAAAGCTTTCCAACACATTCCAAAAAACTTGGGACAGGGGCAATTTAGGGATAGTATTGAGGAAAAAATGGGGTAAAAATATAATATAATATAATATAATTTAATAATGATTTGGTACAAAAGCAGTATCCAGGAAAGGCTGAGTCCTTGAGCAGAGATGGGCAGAGGATCTCCAGTTTATCAACAAGTGTGTGAGAATGACTGAACTGGGTCTGGAACCCAGAACTCACTGGACTCAGATAGAAGTGCATCCTGAACAGGTTGCCAGTTCCATTCCATGAATGCACCACCCAACCTGTATACGTTGCAGACCCTGGCTGTAGAGAATGCGTTTTCAGCTGCTGATTCTTACCACCAATCCACCAAAGCTTGAAAATAAAGGCCAATACAATAATGATTAATACTTATTAATTGATATGCAAATTAGAAATGCTTCCTAGCAAGGATGGCTGATCTGGCAACAATTATCACTATTTTTAAAGGTTGGATCACGACCCACAATATTAATTCATGATTATGAATATTTTCCATGTTTGTTTTAAGAATTATTTGCATCCTGTTGCTCTACTAATAACAAACTAAGCTCCACAAAAGAGAAATATCAGAGACGTTACTCTGTTCTCTAATGGTCAGGACCCCCACAGGACCAGCACAGATCACAGATCAGAGCACTGCACTGACCCTGATGTGATGGTAGTGTGTTAGTGCGTGTTGTGCTGGCATGAGTGGATCAGACACAGCAGTGCTGCTGGAGTTTTAAACACTGGCATATATATTTACAATTTGTCTAAGTTGGTTCTCGATGCATTCTGACTAGACAAATTAGTCTCTCGTTTGCTCTGTACTCGGCGCACTTGCTTAAACTTGTAGGAGACGAGCCACACCACTCGTTTCAGCTGCAACTCGATTCATGATTCATGATTCAGTGATTGGGATTCACAACAGCTCTCGCTCAGTATAGATCTCAGCTGTGTTTATCGTGTTTTTCTTTATTTTTAAATCTACAGTGCAAATGAATCTCCATGCGTCCTAAAAAGGTTATTAATGACAGCCAACCGAAAGCAAAACAGGAACTGAATGCTCCAGAACACTGGCTGCAGTTAGCATTAGCAGCTATGCTAGCACCCTGAGTTCGCCAGTAGAGTAAGTGTTTTGCTTTTCACTTTCAATCCATTACACACTAAATTACATGGGATTTGCAACACTTTATTATGAAATAAGCTTTGTGCTAATGATTTGGGGTAACTGTAGATTAATGTAAGTGTTAATGTGTAATAGATACAGTACAGACTATATTAAACTCATCAGTTCATGATCCATGTATCTTATGATGGATTTGTTGAACATATCCCCACCATAAATCAGGAGCTCCTGTACAGTACAGCTCCATTAATGCTGATAATGCCTCATACAGGGGGATCTTCTGGGGGTCTGGAACCCATTCATTCATTACATTATTCCTTATGGAAAAAATTGCTCGGTACTCGCTGTTTTCAGTTCTGGAACGAATTAACAACTAATTTTTTGTTTGAAACACAAATAAGTCTAAAAAAATGCTAGCTTTCATAACAAGTCTTGCTACTGTTGATAATACATATGAGCTTATCAGGCTTAAGGTTGCCTGGATAAATATCGCCTTATTTTATGAGACGCATTCTTTGCCATGAATGTAAGGTCAGGGCAAAATGTGCGTGAAACATGTAGGGTTTTGCGGCAGATTGTGGATGAAATGTGAGGGCTCACCCCTATAACATCAACAGGAGTTCAAAAGGTTGTCTGAGATGTTTTTTTTTTACATTTATGACTTGGACTAAAAGGCTGATGAGGTTATAAAGGTGAGATGTCCAATCTGAAACACGACCCTCGGTCTGAAACATTCCCCGGCCTCCGGTCACCCCGTTTTTGGGTTGAAAGCAATGTAAAACACCCAACCTGGCAACCCTAGGTTAATAAACAATGAAAGCTATAAATGTCCGAGAAGTTACAAGCACATGGGAATGTGCAGCATATTGACCCCAGGACCAACAAACCACAGCGAGTGGACACCAGAGTCTCGTAAAGGACGAGAGAGACGAATGGAGAGAGGCTGAAGGTTGCCATAATGATGTACTAGCCATAATATTGGATAAATCCAGCGTATATAAATGTAACGGAATATGTTATGGGAGAAGTGAGATGCCGTAGCTGGGTTTGAACTGATTTACTGGCGGCTGGCTTAATCGCTGACCTCAGACATGAATCGCAGTCAGTGGAATTCATACATTTGTGCAGCTCACATGGTGACTGGTGATAAATTTTGGAGTGCATTATGACACGGCGCAGCAGGAAGAAAGACACGAACCTACGCAGATTCATTATCAACATAAAAAAACACGCAGGCTGAGCAATGGTGGCCAAGCAACAGTAGGAAAACACGAAAAACTAGAATAATATGAGAAATCAGGAAACAAGGGACTACATGACAAACCTCAAACACACAGAGCAGCCTGGACTAATAAGCTCTGAAACAGGAGAGGAAAACTGCAGCCTCACTACGATTCTTTATTTAACTTCTTTATTTTTAACAACTGCAATTTAACTACTATATTTGTAGGTTTAGAAAATAATTCGATTTAATTGAATTTAACTGACCGACTGTTTTAAACTACTTTAGTTTTGAGAGAAGGCGGCAAACATGCATCACCATCATTTGCTTTCTGAAGTCTATAATATAATAATAATTAATAATAATTTTAGACCATGTATTATTTAAATGTTATACTTTACAAAATATATGATGTATATATATATACACACAGTGCCTTGCAAAAGTATTCGGCCCCCTTGAACTTTTCAACCTTTTGCCACATTTCAGGCTTCAAACATAAAGATATGAAATTGTAATTTTTTGGGAAGAATCAACAGTGAGACACGATCCTGAAGTGGAACGAAATTTATTGGATATTTTAAACTTTTTGTAGAAATAAAAAACTGAAAAGTGGGGCGTGCAAAATTATTCGGCCCCCTTGCGTTAATACTTTGTAGCGCCACCTTTTGCTGCGATTACAGCTGCAAGTCGCTTGGGGTATGTCTCTATCAGTTTTGCACATCGAGAGAAAGACATTTTTGCCCATTCTTCCTTGCAAAACAGCTGGAGCTCAGTGAGGTTGGATGGAGAGCGTTTGTGAACAGCAGTTTTCAGCTCTTTCCACAGATTCTCGATTGGATTCAGGTCTGAACTTTGACTTGGCCATTCTAACACCTGGATACGTTTATTTGTGAACCATTCCATTGTAGATTTTGCTTTATGTTTTGGATCATTGCTTTGTTGGAAGATAAATCTCAGGTCTTTTGCAGACTCCAACAGGTTTTCTTTCAGAATGGTCCTGTATTTGGCTCCATCCATCTTCCCATCAATTTTAACCATCTTCCCTGTCCCTGCTGAAGAAAAGCAGGCCCAAACCATCATGCTGCCACCACCATGTTTGACAGTGGGGATGGTGTGTTCAGGGTGATGAGCTGTGTTGCTTTTACACCAAACATAACGGTTTGCATTGTGGCCAAAAAATTCGATTTTGGTTTCATCTGACCAGAGCACCTTCTTCCACATGTTTGGTGTGTCTCCCAGGTGGCTTGTGGCAAACTTTAAACAAGACTTTCCATAGATATCTTTGAGAAATGGCTTTCTTCTTGCGACTCTTCCATAAAGGCCAGATTTGTGCAGTGTACAACTGATTGCTGTCCTATGGACAGAGTCTCCCACCTCAGCTGTAGATCTCTGCAGTTTATCCAGAGTGGTCATGGGCCTCTGGGCTGCATCTCTGATCAGTCTTCTCCTTGTTTGACCTGAAGGTTTAGAGGGACGGCCGGGTCTTGGTAGATTTGCAGTGGTCTGATACTCCTTCCATTTCAATATGATCGCTTGCACAGTGCTCCTTGAGATGTTTAAAGCTTGGGAAATCTTTTTGTATCCAAATCCGGCTTTAAACTTCTCCACAACAGTATCTCGGACCTGCCCTGGTGTGTCCTTGGTCTTCCATGATGCTCTCATGCTTTACACAGAACTTTAAACCATTTTTTTATTTCTAAAAAATTTACAATATCCATAATTTTCGTTGCCACTTCACGATGTGTCCCACTTGTTTTATGTTAAAACTATATTCAAAGTTCGATATTTGGCATCCAACGAAGCAATCAGATTCCTATGTTTATACTTGACGTGTTGCAACAGCGTGCACATGGCAGAAGGGTTTAAAAGGTGTGCTTAAAATATGTTTATATTTAAACATAACTTATGTTTTTTTTGTATGCTTTGGTCATCATCTCTGAAAATGTTTTTTTTCTTGCTATTTCTAGCTAAAAATGACAAGGTCATTTGTATGATATTGATTCATGTAGCTGTAGTACAAATCATTATGCACCTTCAGTGTCATGGATCTGTACTTCTCACCCTCAATGAAAGATGTCCTTTTATACTGCAGATAAGCCTGAGTTCAACTTAGTTTGTATTTTTTTATTAGATTAGTGGCACTTCTACCTAAGTAAAGAACTTCTGCCACCTTGGTTTGTATGAGAGAGAGAGAGAGAGTGAGAGAGAGAACATGCTTCAAAATAGAAAAATCAATATGAGGTCCAATATTCCTTTTAAATGAACCAATGTATGGAAAACACTGCAGTATGTTGTCTATTTAGTCAATACTACAGTAATATCATATATATTCGACAGACCGTATCTGGACACAAAGCGACACATACCTGTACATATTGCCTGCCAGTAAAATATTATTATGCCATAAAAACACTACTTGACCATTAAAATAACTGTAAAACTACAGCATTTTCACACTGAGGTGTCCAGGGGTCTCTGAAGTCCTTTTTCCTTCGCGCTGAGCCGAGGACAGAGCTTTCACAGGCGTCTGTGTATAATGTGTTTTCGGAGCTGAGCTCACAGCCGAAGCACTCTGCGAAAAATATTAACACCTCGCAAATCTGACGACTTGTGAACACGTCCCGCCGAGGCGATCCTCCTGCCCGGGCCGGTGTGCATGATCCCAGCCTACGCTTAGCCATGAATAACTCTCTGTACGAACTCTAACGGGTAATGGCTTACATAACCGTCTGAATAAATGGCCCTTCCTCGAAACACGGCAAAGCCCTCGTGCCTTTGATCTCCGGGGTCCAGCTGTGTTGTTGGAAGAAGACGAAAAGTGACAACTTCGGCGGGCCTCTAACTGCACCCTGGTGACACCTGGCTCCGATATTAATTAGACGAGCTCATTCATGGATGGAAAATGGAGGAGTTTGTTGGCAGGTCTCTCTGCGTTTGCTTGTATTGGCCCGTCGTCTCGTTTCGGAGCAGGTATCGCACCTGATTAATGAGAGTCCGCTCTGTACTCAGCGCTTCCTGTAGAATTTGGCTGAGAACGCCTGTATCTGTCGGCTAGCATTTGCTTCTTCCTTTTGATCTGTCCGCTTCACTTTCTCCGTCCTTTCGTTCTTAATTTTGCCCGTTCCTGTCGATATTATTCACTTGAGCTAATGTACATCTGGGAAAGAGTCTTAACTGCAGTTTGTCAGCTAGAGTCTCTTCTCAGGCTTGGACCCTCCGACTCGAGGAAGAATAAATCTCAAATAAACCCAAACATCCAGATAGATTACATGCGAGGATTGGTTGCGTTGTAATAAAGGGGGCACTCTGGAACACCCTCTCCAGCTAGGCAAAACTCACAGACCTCACCTGGCCAGTGAGGGGATACGAACCGGAGAGGCTCAGTATTGGAAACTAGGGCTGGGTAGCGCCACTGATATCCTGAACTGATTCGATTCAGAGTCGCAAGGTCCCGATTTGATTCGATTCAATTCAATTAGTAGGTTCAGTTAGGGAGATTTCAGTTCCAATACCAGAAGGACCAAGGTTCAAATCCCACCTCTGCCAAGCTGCCACTGTTGGATCCTTGAGCAAGATCCTTAACCAACAATGGCTGGTCGGAACAGTTGTAATTGCTAAGATTGTGGGTCGCTCTGGGTAAATGTACTTTACTACTTTGATGTAAAATGTCTTGGTATTTCAGGAATCCATTGACATTTTAAGCATCTCCAGTTACTACAGGTCTTGCTTGGAGGAGACTTAAAACTGTACCCTGATTTTTTCCAGTTTACAGGCATGGGGTGCTTCAGAGACTGGAGTTCTTCCTCCAAGTAGACATTTTCATGACAGATGCTCAAATGAACAGGAGCAACAACATCTCAAGCAGTGTTCAGGCTTAAAAGTGGCTGAACCCATCCAAAATGTATTAATGCAGTGTGTTACCAATATGTAATTATTCTAGTATAATCTATAACATCATTATATAAGGATATACAGTACTGTGCAAAATCTTAGGCCACCATTAGATTTGTTGTTTTAGCAAATGGTATAATGGCCATACATAACATATTGTGGAAGACTGGACCCAAAAATATCAAGCCTGGATTCGTCACTCCATAATCCTCTTTTCCACTGATCTTCCTTCAAGTCTTCATGAACTTTATCATATCTTATTCTTTTCATCCTGTTCCCCTTCCTAAGAAGTGGTTTAATGGCTGCTACTCTTACAAAAAGTCCATTCCTGATCAAGCTTCGGACTGTAGAAGGGTCAACTTGGCATCCCGCTGAAGCTGCCAGATGCTGCTATTGCACAAGTGTAAGGGGAGGAAACACTAAACACTTACCACTGTAGCCTGTAGAAGCTGTTTTTCCTATTTTATTTCCGTTTTTAATACTACATACAAATGTCCTGTACTTTCTGGTTGTATTCTAATACAGGGACTGAGAAACAATCATATATGTTCATTATACAATCACTAAAACAACGGTGTATCTAATCTAATGGTGGCCTAAGACTTTTGCCCAGTGCTGTAGCTAGAGAGTGTTTGGATTTAAGGTTTGAGTAATCTGTTTCTTCTAACATTGGGGACTCAAAACTTGGAAACAAAGGTTTTTAAGGCATCATAAATGTCACCCAGGTCCAGGGTTGCCAGATGTGTGATGAAAGCTGTCCAGTTCCCCAAAAGCAGCCAAAAACAGTCCCAAATCAGCCTCAGGTTCAAACAGAGTTAAAACAAACAGTCAGCTTATCGAGATCCTAAAATGGCCTTGTACTGTTAAATAAAGGAGATGAAAGACTGTTTGATAACACGAGACAACAAAATTAGTTTTTTTTAATCCTAAAAACTAAAATAGGTAAAACTTATAGACTTTTAAGGCTGGATTAGACACTGGTTTCAGATTCTATCAGGCATGCTTTTTAAGTGACAGAGCAATTAAAATTGGACAATAAATGTATATTATTTATTAATAAATAAGTCCGTATTACAGCTAAATATGATTCCTATATAATATTGACTTGGCTACTTATGGTCTGTTCCAGTTGATTCCTGACTGTGATCCTCTGACCTCACAGCAGATGATGAATTAAGAGATTTAACAGTAGCGTTGGATTTTGTCATGCTGTAGTAACAATCCAAAGCCTGATCTTTGGGTCTGTCCAAACCATAGGAATGGAAAAAAGGCATATGGTGCGAACGCTTTGCTCCTGCTGTGAGAACCCTGACATGTGACATAACAAATATCGACCTTTATCCTGATCACCCACTTTAGAACCAAAGTCATTCTCATAGCATTTTTAAATGAAGGGTGTGAAAGATTGTTGATGGTAACTAAGCGCAGATGTAGCAGAAAGAATCTGGACTATTTATGCAGTTACTTGGCCTTGTAATAGTGGACAGGAAATCAGCACAATACTTAAATACACAAGGGGGAATCCTTCGATGCAGCTCGGCTGGCAGATATTTGGAGAGTGGCGCTGAAAGAGGACTGGACTGTGGTAGCCTAGCAGTTAAGGTACTGGACTATGGACCAAAAGGTCCAAGGTTAAAATCCCAAGCTGCCACAGTTGGGTCCTTGAGCAAGACCGTTAACCCACAACTGCTTGGACTATAAGACTGTATCATTTGTAAGTCACTCTGGATAAGGGCGTCTGCTAAATGCTGTAAATGTAATGTAATGTAAATGTAATGTAAGAGACCATGGTAACCGATAAGAAAACAAGGGATAGGATATTGTAGGTTTATTCACAATGCCTACATGTAATTTGCCATCAAGCCGCAATTTTTAGGGCCCTCTATGGACTCTCGAAAAATAAAAGGTGTCGACCTGAATGCACTTCGTCCATTAAAACAGCGATTTACGAATCTGAATAGCTTTTTTCTTTGCTTTTTCGGAGACATTTTGGAGGATTTTTTTGCGTTCCTCAATCCAAAGAATTCGTTATATGGTTGTAATTTGTTATTTGTGGGTGTGGATTATGGTAATTAATAAAACTCAATCAATAAAACTAATCTACAGAGCTGTAAATAAAGTGCTCAGATTTGATGCCTGATCCAGGCTAATGCTTTTCTGTTGACACTTTGAGACACCAAGCTTGGAAAAGAAAGTTTATAAGGCGCCATAAATGTCACCCAAATCCAGCTTCGCCAGATGTGCGTGTCAAAAATCCAACTTCCCTTAAAACGGCACATAAACAGCTTCATTTACAAGTAGAGCTAAAACAAATTCTTGTAAAAAGATACTACAATGGCCTCATACATTTTGTTGCATACAGTAGAAAAAATGTAATTAATAGAACTCCTACAGAGCAAACGAGGAAAATGGGGTTAATAGACTATAGAAGTGACATATACAGCTCGCACTGCACCTCATCCATCCTCATGGATCTCAAACAGCCAAATTTTAAATACAATTCTACGTACTTATTATTATAACCAAGTTATAACACGGTTATATAAAGCTGTAGAAGGAGAGAGCTTGGATTTGCTTTCTAATGTGTTTCTGCTGACACTTTGAGCCTCCAAGCTTGGAAAAGAAAGTTTTTTCAGGCGCCATAAATGTGACAAAAGTCACTGATTGATGGGGAAAAATTAAAGCAAACCTCCTGGTCTGAGACAAAGCAGTTACTACAGGCACAGTAGGACTTGGCTGGAAGGTCTGCAGCCGATCTGGAGCTAATAAATTGCTATTAATTTCTCATGTGATGGCGCGTCTGCCTGTGAGAGAGGAGTGTGAGGCCAGGACTGGGAGCTGAGTCTCTGAGGGTGGCCTGATTCTGGGAATGAGGATCTTATGAGGACAGGGACGGTTGTGGGCTTGTGGAAAATAACATCAGCATCCAGCCAAACCAAATTAGAATTGTATGAATGTGTGTGTGTTTATACGAGGGTTACGAAGGCATAAATGTGCATCGTACACACGGATAAAAACTTTATAGCCTATACAATATAGGGATCACAATATTTTATACAAATATCACCTCAGGTGTCTGACTTGGCCATTGCAACTCTCCTATTTAAAACTTTCTGGATTGACTTTGTTTTGGCCGATTGTCCTGCAGCATCGTCCAGAAAAACCCTGATACGCTTCTTGATATCATTTTAATTCATTGCTCCCTCAGTGAGTATAAACTGCCCAGGACTCAGGATTTGTGTGGCTTTTTGGCTGCTTTATAGGACAGGGCTTCTCTCCAATCTCATGACATTCGCTGGACCATCTGACTTTTGTTAGCCTTCAATAACGACACAGCAGACAGCACCACTGTTTGGCGTTATTCATCGAGGCTAAATGTCTTTGTGATTGCAACTTGGATTAATAGCCCTTTATATGCGTAATTATAAAACGTAGCTGCTGAATCCTCTATTCTGATTGGTATAACTGTGTCGATTAGCAGTGCCAGTTTGTGCTTCATTCTATGTAACATCTAGGCTGGCCAAGGAGGTTGGGTCCCTTTTTGAGTTTTGGTCCTCCCAAGGTTTCTTCCTCATCACACTTAGGGAGTTTTTCCTTTCCACTGTGTCCCTAGGCTTGCTCAGATGGGACTGTGGGCCTAGATATTTGTAAAGCTGTTTTAAGACAATGTTGAGGTTTGAAAAAATGCCATATACAGTTGCAATCAGAAATATTCAACCCCCTCAACTCCAAAGACATTATAGAGATGTGGATGAAAGATAATGACAAAACACCTCATTAAACAACAAACAGTATTTATTAATACATATGTGAGTTATTTTGAGAACAGAAGTTGACTTAACTTTGAAGTTCAAATGAAAAATGTGACTCATTAACACGTGCATGTGCACCATTATTCAACCCCCTGCTTTAATACTTTGTGGTGCATCCCTTAGCTTTTAGAACTTCCAACAAACGTTTTTGGGAAGTACTAGCAAGCTCCTTACACCCCTCAATTGGCCCATTCTTCACGTGCAAAAGCCTCCAGTTCAGTGATGTTTGATGGCTTCCATGCTGCAACTGCCTTCTTTAAATCCCACCAAAGGTTTTCAGTCGGGTTTAGATCTGGTGACTGAGGAGGGCACTCCAGGACATTCCAGGATCTTTTTCTCAACCAAGCTTTGGTTCACTTGGGTGTGTGCTTAGGATCATTGTCTTGCTGGAAGGTCCAATGATTGCCAACGTTTAATTTGTGAACAGATGGCATCACGTTCCTCTTTAAAATGGCCTGGTATTTCTGAGAATCCATGATGCCAGTTCCTGCTGCAGAAAAACAGCCCCACATCATCAGTGACCCACCTCCATGCCTGACTGTGGGGTTGGTATTCTCTGGTCATAAGCCTGGCCTTTGGCACGCCAGACATACCGCTGGTCCATATGTCCAAACAGTTCCAGTTTGGTTTCATCAGTCCATAGAACTGTCTCCCAAAACTCTGTAGCCTTATCCACATTCCTCCTGGCACATTCTAGTCGACTTCTGATGTTCCTTGAGGTTAAGAGTGGAGTCCGGCCATGAACTCCTCGTTTATTCAGTGCACGTCTTATAGCTGCTCCTGAAGCACTTGTTCCCGCCTTCATCAGGTCATCCTGTAGGTGTGTTGCTCTCACACGGGGGTTTTTCTTCATTGTCCTGACTAAGTTGCTAAGGGCACTTGACGAAATTTTGGACTTTCTTCTACGGCCAGGCAGGTTTGCAGCTGTTCCATAAGTTTTAAACTTGCTCCCAATGGTGTCTCTTGGGATGTTATATTCTTTGGAAATCATCTTATACCCAAGGCCGTTTAAGTGCAATGAAATAATCTCCTCTCTCAGCTTTTGTGGAAGCTTCTTCGTCTTTCCCACGATTGCAACTCACCTTGAATTCCTTCATGGGTGGGGTTTATATCACAGCTGAAGCAAATTAAGGATCATAAGCTTTAAAAACAACAACATTACATAGGGGTTGAATAATTGTGACATGGTTATCTTAACAAAATATACTGTTACAAACACACACTACATCATGCATTCATGCATCTTCTGTTCTGATTTTATGTATCACTCACAGATAGACATAAAGAAGTCCTCCAAAGTAGAATCTTGCTATTTGAAAAAACTTAAATTGATAAATCCTTAAAGTCTTTAGGGGGTTGAATATTTTTGACTGCAACTGTATATACACACAAACACACAGTACTGTGCAAAAGTCTTAGGTCACCTTTAGATTAGATATACAGTTATGCCTCGGCACTTGACCACTTCGCAACTCGTCTTATTTAGTTCTCAATGCATTTTGACTAAAAAATTGTCTCGGCACTCGTCACACTCGATAGAACTTGAGTTGCGCGACTTGTATCCCTTTCCAGCCACAACATAGAAGCGCATATCTGTCTCAAAATAGCTCTCGCTCAGTGCCTTTTTTAAAGATATACTGTAGTCTTAGTGCAAATAAGTCATCATGGGTCCTATAAAGGTTAGTGATAACAGACAACCAAAAGAAAACAAGTGAAAATAAATGTTTATAATAAACTGTAGCACTTGTATTTCATCTAATTATTGTAAAATAAAATATTTATACAAAAAATAAGTATACAAATCAGCTCCATTAATGCATATAGTGCCTCATAAGTTGTGGATTTTCTGGGGGTCTGGAACAGATTTATTCAATTTACATTATTCCTTATGGGGAAAAATCTCTTGGTACTCATAGTTTTAACAAAGAACCAAGGTACCAGTGTATATATTACATAAATCACCAATAGTATAAGGATGCAAAAAAAAATCATTGCAACTGTGACAAACGCAAACTCATTAACTTCATCAGCACATAATTATCCAGCCTGAATGTGGTAACTGCAGGATGACATTTTGAGGGAATGAGGGAAGACATGTCTCATTACACATTTATTAATCATCCCAGGTCTGCAATGCAACGTTCAGTGACATTTTAAGAACTGCTTCTGGATTTGTCGGCATATTTCATAGATTTAGGTCTTTCTGCACCAATCTGCTCCATCTTTCTCACCATGATCTGTCCTAATTCCTGACATGCTGATGCTCAGATTCCTCCACGATGATAAGTCGATGAATTGCTTTCATTCGTGTTTTCCAAAGAAGAAGTCTCATACAGTAGTGACAGTCATTAATCATAAGGTCTCATGCTGGCGGGGTCCGAGCGCAGATGGCCTGCATGCAAACTGTTCTAATTCCAAACATCACTCGACGCCAGCGACGGCTGGCTCTGCTGCATCTTCCTCAACTTCTCTTTTTCGAACAACGACCAACATGGAGCCAAGATCAACACGAACCCGGGATTAACGTGGCTCCTCATCTCTGCTCTCCTTCCTTTCTTAGATGGTGAGCGGTCAGGGTCAGGAAATTGTTTCTACTTAATAATAATGAAAAAACTTGTTTCCACTTAATCATAATGAAAATGGGTAAAGAAATGCTGTGTAGAGCCAGAGGGGGATTATTATCAAATTACCAATGCTGTGGCTCATTTAGCTTTAAGTTCAGCATCTTGAATTCAATAGTGGGTGTCTGAATGATATAGCGGAAGAAATAGGAACCACATTGCAGAAACATGGATTCCTCAGACAGGGAGATAGAGTCTTACATAAACATTTGGGAACAAACTTAAATAGAACATATATTTCTCTTTTCTCTTTCTAAATTCTCCACACATTCTCTATTGGGGACAAATCAGGACTGCAGGCAGGCCAGTCCAGTACCCATGCAGCATGTGGTTTTGCATTGTCTTGTTGATAAATGCATGGACGTCCCTGATAAAGATGTCGTTTTGAAAGCAGCTGATGTTGCTCTAAAATCTCAGTGTACTTTTCTGCATTAATGCTGCATCACAGAAGTGGAAATGACCTTTACCAAGGGCCCTGACTCGACCCCATACCATGACAGAGCCTGGCTTTTGGATTTGTAGCTGATAACAGTCTGGATGCTCCTTTTTTTGTCTTTGGTCTGGAGCACACGGCGTCCATTTCTTCTAAAAAAAGATCTGTTGTACTGATTGGTCTGAGCACAATCCCCATTTTCACTGTGTGATGGTCCATCCCAGATGCCTCTGAGCCCAGAGAAGTCGATGCCACTTTCCTCAAAGAAAGACTGGAAGGGATTTATATATTTCTCCCTCTACAGTGCATAATATCATTAAACGATTCAAGGAATCTGGAGGAATTTCAGTGTAAAGGATAAGAGTGCAAGCCTAAACTGAAGAGGGGTGATCTCCGCTCCCTCAGACGGCTCTGCATCAAGAACTGTCATTCATTAATAGCTGATAGAATCACATGGACAAGGGATTACTTTATCAAACCTTTATCAAGCTCTACAATACAGAGTTACATTCATAAATGCCACTTAAAACATTACTGTGCTAAAAAGAAGCCTTTTGTTATAACCATGTCCAGAAGGGGCGTGGCTCTTCTCTGGGCTCGGAGGATCTGGGATGGACCATCACACAGTGGGAACGGGGATTGTGCTCAGACCCATCAGTATAACAAATCTGTTTTGTATAAAATGGACGCTGTGTGCTTGGACCGAAGACAAAAAAAGGACCATCCAGACTGTTATGAGGAACAAATCCAAAAGCTAGCCTCTGTCATGGTATGGGCTTGGGTCAGGGCCCTTGGTAATGGTCATTTCCACTTCTGTGATGCAGCATTAATGCAGAAAAGTACACTGAGATTTTAGAGCAACATCAGCTGCATTCTAGATGACATCTTTATCAGGGACGTCCATGCATTTATCAACACGACAATGAAAAACAAGCCAAATCAGAAAAATCTAGGACTGAAGTATATAAATCAATTCCAAGCTTTCTTTGAGGAACATTGTTTTTAAACATTTCAGTACATTTCTTACACATTAGTGTAAGATCTTCTGCTCATCTTTCTCCTCAAAGACTTTTGTGGATAATGCTTTAGTACGAAATCATGATTATAATCACCTGTTTGAAATCACATCATTATTTAGTTGTTTTTGTTTTTTATCTCATTACTAACAATAAATTGTCTCCTTCCCAACTTTTTTAGAATGTGCTGCAGGTCTGCAATGCAGGAATGGATGCATATTAACAAATGAAATGAAGTTGACCAGAAATAAAAACATGAAATGTCTGCAATGAAATAAAAATCAAAGTGAGTGTAAGGAACACTGCATTTTTTTAAACTAGCATTTCCATACCGTCCCAACTTTTTCTGATCTGGGGTTGTAGAAGCACCGCCATTCTCAACAGTTGGCAAGGTGCTTTTAAACTGGGAGAAATGTGGGAGAAACACAAAACCATTGTTCAGTGCCTATAGAAAATTATGGCTTGTCATAATCCTTACATTTTGTCACATGACACCCTGAAATTGTAAATAAATCTTCCAAAAGCACTAGTCTATCATTTTGGACATGGTTGCTTGTCTAATATTCTGGGTTGCAAACCAAATATCTAACTACATCTGCCTCACCCGTATGAAGCTATTCCATGGGTTTTTGCTTCGCCTTACGATCACACAATCTTTGCCTGTAGACTTTGTTATCTTTCACCTGTATATCTTCACACATGGCATGAAGTTCTACGAGCTGTGCTCCATTTCATTTCTGCAGATTGATGATAAGAGATAAGAGTTTTGCCTGGGCCTCGTTTACATGGGGTTTGGCTAAATAAATAATGGACCGTCTCTTAATTCACTGTGTTTGTTTGGGCAGGGGCAACAGGGCAGAACATCCAGACATCTAGCCTCTATCTTCTAGACTTGCATCCCGGATATGTCGTGTTTATCATAAGTCAGCGATCGTATTCATATCATTGTTTCGGGAAATGGCTTGGCCAGTATGAGAAGGCTTTAGTTTTGCCTTCTCCCAAAACGCCCAAACTGCAACACTGGAACCAATTAAGACCTGCTTTTAACATCTTCCACACTTTCCTCTGAATAAACGTTACACCCGAGGCCATTAAATGAGCCCGACCACCTACGACTTCCATGCTAGAGGTCGCGTCACTGAGGGATATTGAAAGACATCATACAGAAAGTCATCTCCCTCATGAACCAAAGCACTCTCGCTCTCTGACTCTCGTTCTCCACTTAGATCTGTCAGGTTCCGGGCTGTAGCCATTAATCAAGTTGTCAGCCTGCTGTGTTTGTTGAGCTTGTAACCGTTTGGTGTGGAAGAAAGTGTTTTCCAGCTCTGCATGACCCTTTACCTTCACCCAGGATGCTAAAGCAGATTAATCCTTACAGGGAAACATCTCACTCAAAACAAAGAGCAAAAAAGACAGAGGTTTAGCGTGACCAATGGCAAGTGTTTTCGCAGAACTGGTTTGTCTCAGCAGATCAGCTGCAGGTCTCTGAAGTACTGAATCTGTTCTGAGAGCTCTTGTTAGTGTTGTAGTACTCAGTCTTGGTCTCACTGAAAAGTGGTGGACCATAGCAATGGACACCATACCTGGCTTGGATGAGTGATCAGCCCCTTAGGAGTAACCATTATAACATTGCTCAGGTACAACCAACAGCATTTTTTCCAATGTTTTGCTTCATTTAAATAGTGAGTTTAGACTGTCTGTTAGACAACAGAAAAATTATTTCAAATGTCTTGTATCACATAGGAATTCGGTGAAACATTAAAACAAAGTTCTTTCACTTCATAACATTAAAGGCCTATTAACACCGAGTATGATTTTATCGCACAAAAAAATAAAATAAAATTGCAATTTTTAACCTAGTGAACCTTCACACCAAGTGTGTCTTGTCTAAACACTCTTAGCCTTCTTTAATTTCCCTTCTCTTAATGTGTCACAGAGATTTGTATTTTCTCATGTATTTTCCAAAGTGTCAACTTAAGAAAACAAAGACACGAGTGAAGATGAGTGCAGGAAGCGCTAGTTTGTGTTTCTGTGATCATGAACAGATCAGAATGCACTTAGATAAATAATCAGACGCTTCCATCCATCACTGTGAGCTTTATCCCCATCATTCTCCAGCCTTTCAGTTCCATTCCACCAGATCTTTTCTTTAATATCCATGTTTTTAGAGGCAGCCTGTTGCTCGTCCTATAAGCTTCTGATGAGCTGTTCTGCCCGGCGACTGAGCTCTGATTGGCCAGCCTGATTTTAACAGAACAGAAATTAGAACAGGCTCTGATTAAACATTTTATCCAGCACTACAGCACTGATTTATTGACAATTCATCGGAAATTAATTCCAAAACCGGCATCTTATAACCGCTTATAACCGCTTTTCCATTGCTGCAACGTCCTGGATAAACCTCTTCACCATTTTCATCACTGTGTAATAACACCAGCAGGGAAGAAGTCCAAGTGCGAAGGTCGAAAACGAATTTTCAGTGACTTGTTGCACTTCATGTTTTGTAGGTTGGTGCTCCGGAGCTGCCAAGAAAATTCTCCGTCCTTAAAAGCCTCCCGTACTATTTTCTATGGCCCCCACTAGCAGATCTTCAAACTCCCTGATAACAATGACCTGTCTGATTTGTGGAACAACAGAAATTCCTTTCTTAATCTTGGGATCAGTTATTCTTGGAAACATCTGTCGCAATCATGCAATCCATCACCTTCATCACCCTGAGTTTTATATGAAGGAGAGGCGAAATCTCTTTGTTGGGTCGACAAGTGTTTTTTGCGCAATACTTTTCTGCTTGGGAAGGAACTGCTGACGGAGCGGCCGGTTCATCTGAATGTAATGTGACTCCTTTTAGCACAGCTATCTCTTTTCACAGAGGAAACAACAGTACTTTGTATATCAGCGCTGCATTCCTAGGAGAACTGCCAAAACTTTTTTGATCACCACCACAGATGTTCCAGTCATAACTGTTCTGCTGTAAGTGTTTCAACAACAGGTCTAGGGTGGCACGGTGGTGAAAGCAGTTACCGATGTCGCCTTAAAGCCCCAAAGAACCCATCTGGATTCCGACCTTGGTTATAGCGATACACAAGGTTACCTCACAGCCAGTCCTATATACACTCTCAGGCCAATTTAGAGCAATCATTTAACCTAATACATGTCTTTGGACTGTGAGAGGAAACCGGAGTATCCAGAGTAAACACACATTGACACGGGGAGAACATGCAAATTCTAGACAGAAAGGACCCAGACGACTCCAACCTGGTAGGCGATGGTGCCGTCTGCTGTTCCTGTTTACTGGTTCCTGCTCTGTTACTGGACTCTGCTTTTGCCTAAGGTTTCGGATATTGCCTGGTAGAACGGCTTCTCTGTTTTTTGATGTTTTGGTTGCTTGTCCTGCTCGTTTGTGCCTTTGCTGGTTATACTGTCACTTGCTTAATTTTTTATTTATTTTGTTACCTCTGGACGGTTTTGACACCGATTCTTCTCAGCCCACTTATGCATCTCTGAATCGGCTCTCTGCATTCACCTCCCATTTCTGAAAACCATGACACTGATGACTTTCCCAACCCTGTTATTCTAGTTTTTCATTATTTTTAAATACATTCACAGAACCTTTTCCTTGTGACTTGAATGTTGGAAGGAAAATGTGTAAATTAAACCGTACAAAGATATTTTTATGGGTTTCGATTTCGATCTGTAAGCCAGAAAAGTGACTCCTTCAAGGGGGTGTGATGATTTTCTCTAGGAACTGTAATAACAACATTCACACCCGCCTGTGCACTCAATTTAATTCCCTTAATAATAATAAAAAACTGTTTTAAAAAGTGATCCACTCCCGGAGAAACATCTCAGTGGCGACGTCCAAGGAAATCACATGTTGTGTAGGAAGGTCAGTAACACTCTGAATTAATGCTGAACAAACACAGTTAATATTTCAGCGCTTCCAGATACACCAAGAAACAGACTGGCTTTGTTTTGCTTACACCCCTGCTCTCTGCACGACTCGGGGAGAACCGAGAGAGAGAAATATACATAAAAAGCAATGAATTATCCAAACTGTAACAGATATGTGCCCCGTGTCAGGCCATGACGCAATAAAAAAGGTTTTTAGAGGTCCTATGTTTTAGGCACTGTCACCGGTAATTCAATTTTATGAAATTTAATAGATGCTGTCGCCAAGCAGCTTTACAAAGCCAAGTCGAACTCTTAAAGGAGTCGGCTAGAGGTGACCAAGGAAAGCCCCCTGAGATACATATACTTATGAGGAACCCACGTCAAAAGTTTCTTCCAGGTTAGAGAAGACGAGAAAAGATTTATATGAATTTGTTTAGCCAAAAAATGGTTTTATCGATGGAAATTAAGACTGTACGCATTTACACTCTGACTTTCTGAAATAAATAACATCTTTCAAATACCATAGGTTTTTAATTTGGCTGCTAAAATCTTTCCAGCAGACTATGAGGTTGGGTGCTGATGTTGGACTATAAGCACTCACTCCCTGTTGGCATTCCAATTCATTTTTATCTAGAGCCAAATTCTCCATCGACGTTTCCCCACCGTTTCTTTACGGACTTTGTTTTAGGAGTGTAGAGCAGAAAGCTGATGAACTGACTGGCACCCCTCTCATCTTGCCACAGCGGGTGTGATGGACCTTGTGCCTTGGCAAAGCCCACAATGTTTTCATTTCTTTATAAGTGTAATTACTCTCCTGCTCTACTTTCCTGCAACTCCATTAAGGTGATTGCTGGATCCATGTGTCTGAAAAAACAGTGAGCAGGTTGCTGATTGGTTGTCAATAAAGAGCAGTTCCGCCCATTGTATGTTGCTGAAAACACTGCATGTGTGAGTGACAAGGCTCACTTGGTTGAAGGGTCTATCTTAGATACACGGAACATATACTTACTCTAAATGCCAAAGAAAATGAAGAGGCAGAAGAAGATCAAATCATGATTCAGTACACAGTGATTCAGATTCACAACAGCTCTCACCCAGTCCAGATCTCTGTTGTGTGTTTCATGTTTTTCTTTATTTGTACATCTACAGTACTGTATTCTCAGTGCAAATACATCTCCATGGATCCTAAAATGGGTAGCAATGACAGTCAACCAAAAGGAAAACAGGGACTGAATCATCTTGGCTTTCAGGCTGAGCAGTTAGCATTAGCAGCTGAGTTCACCAATAGAGTAAGTGTCTTGTTTTTACGTTTTACTTTCAGTCCATTACTCACTAAATGACATGTGGTTTATCAACACTTTATTATAAATAAGCTTTGTGCTAATGATTTTGGGTAACTGTAGGTTAATGTAAGTGTTAATGTGTTAATGTTAGTGTTAATGGATCATCAGTTCATGATCCATGTATCTTATGATGGATTTGTTGAACATATCCCCATCATAAATCAGGAGCTTCTGTATAATACAGCTCCATTAATGCATATAATGCCTCATACAGGGGGATTTTGTGTGTCTACATACATTTGGCTGTACCATATTGTACCATCTAGGCTGCAAACACATTTCCTCTTGGCCTCTCTCATTTTCTGGTCTCAACTAACAGCCTGTGGATGTAAGAGAAGCTTCTTTAGAGACACAAAACAGAAAACGTGTTACACGCTGACCGAGAGAGCTTATGCTTAAATAACATTATGATAATCTCTCACTTTGTATTATTCCCCCAAAATCCCATCCTAGTGAACTGCGTTTTCTGAAAATGACTTTCAGAAAGTATGCATGCAAATAGCTTCAGGACCAGCAGGGAGAAAGGAAAGCTTTCAGCCAGGACCGGTAAGAGGATCACAGAAAGAATGAAGGCGAAAAATGGAGGTGCTTTTGAAACCTAATACTATAATACTACACTTACAGGTGTAATCTCTGATCTGATGGGTCCCAGCGTGGCACCATGGGTACTCATTCTTCACCAGGTCTTTGATGTGATTGTGCCATTACACTGAGGTGCCATGAATAGAAAAGCGAAAAGCATCAGCTATTGCATCCGAATCAAAACACTGTAGACGTAAAGTCAACGTGTGCTCTTAAACACGCTCCGATTTGCACACAGTTTCTAAATTCCATTATTAATCAGGGCTAAACATTTGTCTGTAGCATGTATTTGCTCATACATGCTAACATAGCTATATTATAAATAACTCAGTTTATCCCTCCAGCTACAACTTACAAGTAAAACAGAATCCAATTCTTAAATAAAGCGGAGTAACTGAGCATAACGTTTAATTTCACTCTTTTTCCATCATCCTGGAGCACACTAAAAGATATCTTTCAAAATAAGTCTTATTCATACTCACAAATCATGGCTGTTTGAGAACCACATATATATGGATCGGAATATATACAGTATATATATGTATATAAATATATATGGGCGTGAGTAAGTGTGTATATGACTGTAATCTAATAATATAATTTGCTACGATATAATATAACATGCAGGGGCATCTGTGTACGGGAATGTACATAGAAAAGATATATATCTGCTTTTTCAATAAAGCACCAATACTAATGATCCACAGCAGGAACTGAACCCGGCAAGTACATGGCTGACATGATTTCTTACATCATTTCTGACATCATTTTCTTCATATAGCTGACATCATTTTTTAGAAGATGCACATACTGGTCCAACTTGGCCCTAGTGGGTCACTCATTGACTCAGATACAGTGGTGTGAAAGATACAGTTACTGTGTTTGCCCCCTTCCTGATTTCCTATTTTTTTTTGCACGTTTGTCACACTTAAGTGTTTCGGAACATCAAACCAATTTAAATATTAGTCAAAGACAACACAAGTAAACACAAAATGCAGTTTTTAAATGGAGGTGTTTATTATTAGGGAGAAAAAAATCCAAACCTACTGGCCCTGTGTGAAAAAGTGATTGCCCCTAACCTAATTAACGGTTTGGCCCGCCCTTACAGCCAACAACTGCAACAACATTTGCCATACTCCAATGAGTCTTTTACAGCGTTGTGGAGGAATTTTGGGCCACTCATCTTTGCAGAATTGTTTTAATTCACCACACTGAGGGTTTTTCCAGCATGAACGGCCTTTTTAAGCTCATGCCACAGCAATCTCAATAGATTCAGTCAGGACTTTGACTAGGCACTCCAAAGTCTTTCATTTTGTTATCCTTTCTCAGCATTCAGAGGTGGACTTGCTGGTGTGTTTTGGATCACATTGGGGGTCCTGGCTGCAGAATCCAAGTTCGTTTCAGCTTGAGGTCACCACAGAATGCCAACATTCTCCGTCAGGATTTTTTTGGTAGACGCATAAGTTCCATTGATCAATCACAGCAGTCTTCAGTCCTGAGCAATCAAAACCCCCAGACCATCAAACACACCACCACCATATTTTACTGGTTGCTATAATGTTCTCTTACTGAAATGCCCTGTTTACTTTTACACAGATGTATGGGGACACCCACCTTCCAAAGAGTTTCAACTTTGTTCTCGTCAGGCCACAGAATGTTTTCCCCCAACAGTCTTGGAGATCATCAAGATGTATTCTGGAAAAAACTGAGACGAGTTTTTATGTTCTTTTTTTTGGGCCTCAGCGTGGTTTTCGTCTTGGACTCTGCCATCAGCCATTTTTTGCCAGTCCTCTTTCTTTCATGGTGGAGTCATGAACCTGACCTTAACTGAGCAAGTGAGGCCGCCGTTTCTTTGGATGTTGTTGTGGGGTCTTTTTGTTACCTCTTGGAATGAGTCGTTGCTGCGCTCTGGGGTAATTTTGGCCAGCCGGCCACTCACCACTGTTCCATGTCTTCACCATTTGTGGATACTGGCTCTCACTGTGGTTCGCTGGCGTCCCAAAGCTTTAGAAATGACTTTATAACCCTTTCCAGACTGATAGATCTCAATGACTTTCTTTCTCAATTGTTCCTGACTTTCTTTGGATCTCGGCATGATGTGTAGCTTTTAAGGATCTTTTGGTGTACTTCACTCTGTCAGGCAGGTCCTATTTAAGTGATGTCCTGATTGAGAACATGTGTGGCAATAATCAGGCCTGGGTGTGGCTAGAGACAGTGAACTCAGGTGTGATAAACCATAGTTATGTGTTAACCAAGGGGGGTGAATAACTTTTTCACACAGGGCCATGTAGGTTTGGATTTTTCTTCTCCTTTAATAAAACACCTTCATTTAAAACCTACATTTTGTGTTTACTTGTGTTGTCTTTGACTAGTATTTAAATTGATTTGATGTTCCAAAGCACTTAAGTGTGACAAACATGCAAAGAAAAATAGGAAATCAGAAAGGGGGCAAACACTTTTTCACACCACTGTACTTACTGGAAGCCTGGACTGATGAACCGGATTAGACCAGAAATGCTGAATTCTCAATGTTCTACTGCATTTTATTACACAACTACTGGAATATTACATTTCATAATGAAATATTTTCTCACTGTTAATACAGGAACACCCGCTAGATATTTGAGACTCGAGTCTTGGTTTTGACCAAAGCATTGGCAGGTGTCTTAACACAGTTTTAACCTCAAGTCTCTCTTCATACATTCAGTGCTGTGACCCCAAAATGACACCTCGTTAACCCCTACCAAAACAAGGAACCCTGCACCCCTGCTATCCTAGAACATTCAGCAAAGACAGAACCACAACATAATACCTCCTGCTGACTCTGGCATGCCCGGGATTACAGATCTTCAAGGTGATATATCCTTTTCCCTGCTGCTGCTCGCTATTTCCTAATCTGAACTCAGAGATGTCCTGGATCTGGTTCCTTCTTACTCTGGAACGGACTGAATGAGTTCTGGATTGGTATGAACAGCAGATAAAAGGCTTCAAAGCAGTTGTTTTTTAATAAAGAACCATGAAAACCTTCATGCAGTGGTGTCATCCTAAAGATAAGATGTGCCTTATTTGGAAATGACTTATTACTTGAGACGTAAAATGATGAGTTTTACAACATGCACTTAATTATCCAGTCATAGTCTGACCTCTGCAGTTATCTGATTATTCAAGGGGTCACGTATACAGCAAACTCTGATCTAGAAATCAGATTAAGAAATCTGATAAAGAGAGGTGGATTTTATACCAGTAGTCAGATTTCTCATAGCATGTATACCAGTTACACGATTTCAATCATGCATGCAAGCCTAAGCAATACGGTTGCCAGGTCTGCTTATTATAACAATGTGGCTTTGTTTGGGCTCTTTTCCATTTTTTTCAACTGACCTGGTGGTTTCTTTTTCATAAGATCTGGCAACCCTGGAATTAAAGGAAGCGAAACTTTGTTCAAGAAAATGAATATTTTTTATTATTTGATATTAAAGTTTGAACTTTACGTCACATCTTCCTGTGAGATTACTGGCTGGTTGCAAAGTGGAAATGTGATTATTACCTGAGGTATGTAAACCACGAGGTTCTCATTATTTAATTACTCAAGTGCATGTAAACTCACTCAATGTTACTCAGGTAAAAAGTCACTTAAAAAATAAAGATACATGAAATAACCCCATATAAATACCTAAAGACAAGACATTTTTAAACATACATCAATTTTCCTTACATTTTACTCTCTTCACATTATCCTAGTCAGGGTCGCAGTGACCTATTCCCATAGAGCACAGGGCTCAGGCACTTGGACGGGATGGCAGTGGTGGGGAAGTGTACTAGACCGCAGAGCCACCCAAGCTCCCTGCTCTTATTTGTGAAACCAAATCATGAATAACTAATCGTGCGTAGAGCACTACTAAACTTTTACCTCAAATGCCTACACCCAACTATAAGTACCTTTAGTAGTTAATGCCCTAAACATAATCGTGCTCACAGTGCCTTCTTTAAAAAAATAGTGGAGACAGTGCAGAGAAGCTTTGTTTCCTGCATTACAACTTGCTGCTGGGACTGGGACTACTGAGTGACTAAAACAAAGAGATGCTGAGAGAACATTCAGTGAGAACATTCATCTTCTCATCTTCTCACAAATGGGGTCATTTATGAGAAGATGAAAACGTTGTTTCCAGCATTACATCTTGCTGCTCTTAACTGACACTGGGAATAAAAACAAAAAGACACTGCTACCATGTGCACTACTCTAACTTTGTTTATTTTACGCATTACGTATTTAAGTGTTTACACATTTTTGTTTTTCTTCACAAAAAAAAGATTGTGTTTTCTGGTAATAATTTTATTGTTAAGAGCAATAAATGTTTTTAATTATTATTTATAAAAAAGGATAGAGTGCAAACAGAGATAGCTTAAATATGTTCATTTAAGTTCAGCAATTTTGTGTGTCATTTATAATTATTAGGTTTGCCACAAAGCAAATAAAAAAAACCCTGTAATATCTGCATTATATATTGGCGTCATTGGCGTCGGCTATAAAAAAAAATCCATATAGAATAACAGAGACATCCACAACATAATCCCACCAACAGTTCCAAAACTATATACAGATGACCCATGTTTGGGATAATACATAAACCAAAACAAGTCCCTCATCAACAAGCTTTTAGCAGGTATAATGAAGGTCTCACCAGATTCCAGAATGTCCATTCCATGCTCTCTGTCTTTTACAATCCCACATGATGTTGATGTTGTTCACCAGTACTTCATTTAACATTTAGCTCCCATCAGAAAGCTGCCTAAAATCTGAATTTAGAAAAAAAAATAAAAAATCTAAACAGAAACAGGTATAAATGCATGACAACCACATCACCCCAAATATTTTCCTCCACCCAAAGCTAAAGCTACAAATGTGACCAAAAAAATCCCTATATATTACTTTCATTGAACATACTGTTCCCCAACAAGGGCCTAAGGAACTTGATGGAGGAGAAGGCCAAAAATACCTCAAACTCAGATTTCCCTCCCAACTTTCTCTTCTTCCCTCTCTTCACATTAAACCTGAGGGTTACCACTGCCCCCTAGCAAATGAGAAAGGAATTACCCTAGTGTTGGTCCAGACTTTAACCCTGTCTTTGTTGGATTGTTCCAGTCCATAGAGTTCTCACTCTTGCTTCTTGCCAGCCTTTAATGCTCTAACTCTTGGTTAGTCTCACTTTTTAGGGTTTTTAGTGTCAGTAGCCATTTGCCTTTGAAATCTTGGCGAGTTCTCCAGCCTTTTTAAAGTTTTATTCTGGTTATTCTTGTTATTTCTGGTCTTTATGATTTGAACTCGTTATTTTTTATTTTTATGGATGTAACTCTTGTTTTTTCTGGTCGTTATGGATGTAACTCTTGTTATTTCTATTTTTATGCTTGTAGCTATTGTTATTTCTGGTCTTTATGGTTGTAATTCTTGTTATTTTTGGTCTTTATAGATTTAACACTTGTTATTTCGGGTCTTTATGATTGTAACTCTTGTTATTTCTGTTTTTTATGGATGTAACTCTTGGTTAGTCCCACTTTTTAAGACTCTTATCCTCACATAGCCATTTGCCTTTTTAAGGTTCTCTTCTGCTGTATATTTATGTATCTCTTGTTATTTATTGTCTTTATTGATGTAACTCTTATTACTTCTGGTCTTTATGGATGTAACTTGTTATTTCTGGTCTTTATGATTGTAACTCTTGTTATTTCTGGTCTTGTTATTTATGTACTTTATGAATGTAACTTGTTATTTTTGGTCTTTATAGATGTCACTCTTGTTATTTCTGATCTTTATGATTGTAACTCTTGTTATATATGTACTTTATGATTGTACCTCTTGGTCAGTCCTAATATTAAAGCTCTTAATCTTATTAGTGCATGTTTTTCTGTTCACACCCAGCCAGGCCTTGATTAATTAGCTGATGACTGAAGAAAATGTGTAAATGCTTTTTTAATATTTAGCGAGCGACATCTAAATAAAATAACGAGGTGCTTGTTTATGACTAATGAGTGTAAAACTGTTATGACAGTGATAAATTGGGGGGCCTTAGTAGAGATCCATGGCATTGCAGGTGCTAGAGAAGGTGTTTGAAATCTTCATAGCGTCTTGTTTAAAACAGCTAAGTAAGTGGAAGGAGAATCTGCACGGTGCACTTCCTAAGTGGTTTTAAACAAGTGCTGGGTACAGCCAGTCTGATGTGAGTTGGCACCCAGTAGTGCATTTGACTGAGAGACTGAATATTCATTCCGAATCATAAAAAGGAAATCCAACTCAAGAAGTAATATCTGCGTTTAAAATGATCAGCCGACCACAGCCTTGGTGGAAAAACAATATTTTGGGCTTTAGGGTGGAATAAAAGTGCTGCTGCTCTGGAAGGAAATCACTGAGTAGCACCTGTACAGGATGAAATGGCTCCTTATTTAAATGGAATTATAAATAAAATGGGTAACGGACACTTGCCAGACATTTATGGGATTGCTAGTGTTCATCCAGTAGTTTTAGTTCGATCTTTTGTTTTCAATAGAAAAGATGAGAAAAAATGAAACATATTTTGTCATGTATGAAAGTTTGAGCATGAACTAGGAACCTCAGTGAACCCATTTTTTAGGTTGAAAGTATCAAGTATTGTTGATTATCTCCTAACATCTTAAGCTCTGGGATACACCTCCAAATCAGAAAAATTTGGGACAGTATGAAAAATGAAAAAACAAAACAAAACAAAAAACAAACAAATACCCCCCCAAATAAACTAACTAACTAACTAACAAACCAAAATACAGCAAAACAACAACAAAAAATCATACATTCTTACATTTACTTTGACTTATGTCAATGCAGCCAGTATGAACCTGGGATATTTCATGTTTTTGTGATCAACTTAATTTAATTTGTTAACATACAGTCAAGCCTGCATTTCAAGCCTACAGCATATTCCAAAAAAGTAGGGCCAGGGGCAATTTAGTGCTAGTAATGAGGTAAAAAAACTAAATAATGATGTGATTTCAAACAGGTGATCATAATCATTATTTGGCATCAATGTCTTCCAATAAAGATCTGTTATACTGATGGGTCTGAGCACAATCCTCATTCCCACTGTGTGATGGTCCATCCCAGATGCCTCCAAGCCCAGAGAAGTCGACGCTGCTTCTGGATGAGGCTTCTTTTTAGCACAGTAATGTTTTAAGTGGCATTTGTGAATGTAACTGTATTGTAGAGCTTGATAAAGGTTGATAATGTAATCCCTTGGCCATGTGGTTCCATATGCTCTTGATGAATGACAGTTCTTGATGCAGTGCCGCCTGAGGGATCAGAGATCACCTCTCTTCAGTTTAGGCTTGTGCCCTTTGCCCTTTTACGCACTTAAATTGGGATTTTACCCCAGTAATCAAATTACTTATAGCATTCGTTAATGGAAAAATCTTTCCAATAGTCTTTCAGTGCTTATTTAGTACAAGAAAAATTCTATCTTTTCTCACTGAGTGTGTTTACATGCACTGAATAATCCGATCTTAGGCAGATTTCTGCAGTGATCTGATTATTCAAGTGGTCATGTAAACAGCATCTAGAAATCAGATTAAGGAATCTGATAAAGAGAGCTGGATTTTACTCATACCAGTAACCCAATTTCCTAACCCCACATGGTGGCCAGGTCCACCTATTCTAAATATTTGGTTTTATTTGGCCTCTTTTTTCCATTGACTGTAATGGGTTTTTTCTCACAGGATCTGGAAACCGTGGAATTAAACCTGCCATGGAAGTAAAGGTAGTGAAACGGCAATAGAACACTTTGTGGAGACCCTGAAATGCAGTATATACTCGAGAAAACAAAGAATTTGATTATTTAATATAAAATTTTGAAGTTTATGTCACATAGCCTATTCCTGTGAGACTATTATTACCTCAGGCATGTAATGATTGATGAGTAATGATTACTCAAGTGCATGTAAACTGACATTGTGATTACTGACAAAATCTGATTTTCTGCAGTGACCGTATTATTAAGTGCATGTCAACACACTCTTGACTAGCTTTTGGAAAAACACTAAAATCGTGTTTTCACTGAACCAATCCTATCCAGTTTTTATACTGGACATTAATAAACATGTCTGGTTCTCAATGGGACCGCTTATGCGTGTGTTTAAACATCTTTCAAGAGCGCTCTTATCATGAACAGACATTTCTGATAATAAAGAAGACTTATCTGGATTTTAGGGCTTGCTAGCTGGCTAAGCGCTCTAAGATTAAGACGTGGCTCTTCATATCCGTCCAGATGAGTCAACATCTGTTTAAGTTTTATTTTTTTGGTTCATCGTTCGCCGTCATGAGTTTGTGTTTGTTTTTGAGTTGTTAAAAATAATTCAAAGTGCGTGTTTGGATTGGCGTCAGACGCTCGACAGTACCGAGTCAGACCAGTAGGAGGCTCTCATCCCATGAGGGAAAATGAGAAAGGTGAGACGTTTGGAGAATAAGGAACAGATTAAGACCATATAAGAGCAGCCCAGCTCGAGCATGAGTTAAGCAACTCTGAATAAAAAAAGGGAAACAATGGAAATACATGAAGAGCCAGTGTTCTGGCACAGAGTTCAGTAAGCGATACCTAACACATGGGAATGAACTGGCTGATGTTTAAACAATCGAACATCAGTCTTCAGGCACAAAAAACAAGACGTGAAGGCCTACGAGGTGAAAGACGTTCACCATTTGGCCTGACGGACTGTTTGTTTGGGTAAAATTGGGATGAGGAGCTCAGTATGAAGGGAGGAATGGTATGTAAACGTATATAAATATGGACGATGACATGGCCGGGGTTAAACGTGTTTTCTCTGGAATTCTTCTGGAGCATTCCTGGATGTGTGTCTATCAAACCACATATGTTTAGTACACACACACATTTGTCTTTCTATCATTGTGGGGACTCTACACTGACATTATATTACAGGGGCTCCATATAGTGCAAAATACTCCGATGCATTTTTTTCCTCGAAACTATACTGGACTCTTTCTTGGTGATGTCTTTTTTTATTTTATTTTGCACCCTGGTTCAATTTTTCCACAGCAAAAAACCAGACAAGTGCTGTAGTCACATTGTTAAATACCAGCGCTGTCAAATGATTCAAATATTTCATTAATTAATCCCAATTTTTTAATATATGACTTTAAGGAAAAGCCTTACACAGGTATGCAAACGGACAGTATAAGCTTCAGCAGAATGCATTAATCATTTCAAATAATGTAGTAAACACAAAAAACACATCAGCCACCGGAGTAAACCCACGCAGACACGGGGAGAACATGCAAACTCCACACGGAAAGGACCCAGACCACTCTACCTGGGATCGAACCCAGGATCCTCTTGCTGTGAGGTGACAGGGCTACCCACCGAGCCACTGTGCCACCCAGCAATAGTTCTGTTTAAGTTTCTACTTGAGGAAAAGTACAAAAGGACTTGCTTTTTAAATGTATTTAAATATTAAAAGTAAGTTCACTATTATTGCCTACATAGTTCCTTCTAAAAAAGTCTTATGTGTACCATCACGACCAGTAAACAGTTTTCATTGCTGTATAAAAAGCCAAGGCAGCATGATAACAGGCAAACGTTTTTAAACCTTTCGTGTGTGTATTTATTTTCACACTGCACAGAGCGGCATCATTTAAATTACAGTATATTATATACAACAAGCCCATTAACTTTAGCCTCCCTGTTACTACAGGTACTGAATAAACAAACACTTAGTGCATGGTGGCAGTGGAGCGGTTTGCACAGTTTCATCTTTGTTTTCATAATGATAATACATATAATCAGAGGTTTGGTTTACTTTGAAGTACTACTTTAATCTGATTTTCTTTTCTACTCGCTTTTGCTCACCATTTATGCTTGGCAGATGTCTGAGCTGTTGTGTCTCCAGATGTCATGATTTTAGAGCCACTGGTGCAGCACTGTTTTGTCTTTTCAACCCATTGTTTGAATCTTATTTCTAAGTGTTTTTATTCTTCTAATAATTCATCTTTCTACATTATTTCTTTCAAAATGACGTACAGAGTAAACGCGGTTCTCACAAAAGAGGGGGGAAGAACACACGGCAGGTCCATCATCCCAGCACTACAGGGTTCTAGCCACTATTTAAACTTTTCCTCCGCTCAAAAGTAACAAGCGACAGATGTTTCGTAAGTGTAGTGCAGTCAAAAGTAGCAGTTTTGTCTATGAAATGCAGTGGGGGGAATCACACAATAGAGATACTCAGGTAAAATGATGTAAAACTTTTCTTGCTTGTGCCCAAACATTTTGTGTCTGGAGAATCTACCAAACCCACAAACTGTAAAATCCAACAACCTGGTCATTTCTTTGTGGGCTGTCTTGGTATGAAGACATGGGACTCAACAAGCTCTTCAGATTCGACTCAGGTTCTCGATTAGAATTATACTGCCCCCACCTGAGTAACTCCAGCCACAGCTTGGGAGCGGTTTGGATCTTCTATCTGCCGAGTTAAGCACCAGAACTACTCTGTTGATTACATATAACGATACATCGTCCCCAGTCTAAGAGCAGACTGTCCCAGCTTCCGTCAGCAAGAACCTGAAGGCGTGTCCATTCTGAGCTAAGCTAACTTACTCCCTAAGCCTAATAGCTTGTTACACTACTCACGTGAACATAGTAATTGAACGCAGCAGTTAAGTAGCATCGTAAACACGGCATTGCTTATTTTAGCTCGGAAACTGTTCGGACATACAACGATCCGTTCAAATATTTTTGCTTCCAAATGCGAAGAAAATTCTGACTTTGAACATCAGCGCCTTAAATTGAACACTTAAGTGGTAAATAGGGTGCGATCTTCCAACCATGAAGCAGGTAATCCAGTCCAGTCGGTGGCAATAATCCACCCATGTCTTTATTGATTTTATGCTTTACATTCCTTTGCTTTCTCCATGATTTAAGCATTAATTACATGACAGATTAATCCCTTATTACTTCTTTTGGGGAAATTTGATTCTGACTTTGAACAAATCCGAATTCAAACGTCCTTCTGGAACCAATTAAGTTTGAATTCCTAGGTGCCACTGTATTCTCATTCAAGTCATCGCTTGCACTTTTATTCACCTGTGCATCGAATGGAATGTATATGAGTCATTTCCAAGTTGATTCCATGATTTGTGCCCCTAAGAACTAGGAGTCGACTTTAAAACAGTTGGAGTCGATTCCTCACACAGAAACTGAATCACCTGACGTTTATGACATATGAAATGAAGTTAGCAGTGCTAGCTCTGTAAATACCTTAATACAACAAATGAATTATGGATTAAAATGACTTAAGGGAATGATTTCAGTTTTCGAATCACAGAGTGGTGTGGGGTGAACAATGGCTCATTATCATTTAAAGGAACAGGCTCTCAAAACCGATCGTTCTGAAAAGCGCTGTGGTGAGAGAAGGTGCTCTGGTGTTTGATCCTCGTGGCATTTGGAGCAAAGCATGTCACAGACATTTCATAAAGACTCCTGGGACCGGTGTTAACTTGTGGAAAAGGGCTGTAATATGTCACTGTTAAAACCAGTACAGTACTTGAATAAATATACTTTGTTTCTGTCCACCACTGCCTAAACTTAATGTAAAAAAAATCCTACTGGGGACCAGCAAAATGTCTGCACAGGCTAAATATGTCAGCTCTGTAAATGCTTGTGGGAATGTTTGGTCCTTACAGAAGTAAAACTTGACACCCCCAACACACACACACACATGGTGATACACTTGAGCTTGGGTGTTCCTATACATTCCTTTGACTTTTAAACCACGTGCATGTCTGGTCTGAAACCGTCCTCCATACACAATCACACACCTCTCACATCTCACACATTAAGACAAGCATGTGCAAACCAGCCAGAAAGAGCCATGTCAGCAGTTCATCACAGGTGCAGGTGGTCAGACCGACACGGACCATCCGGACACCTGTTTCACGCCTTACACGGATGAGCCGGTCCATTCCCTAGCCTCTTGTCCTTAAAACACACACATGTACAGTGTTATGATGAGAGAGGAGACAGATGTGGAGCGTAACGTTGAGCGTAACGATCACATAACAGCTAATAGACATATCCATTCATGCATGGGGCAAAATAAAGAGTTTTCGCACTGAATCGATCACACTTGTGGTGGATTCAGGTCTCTAGCGTACATACATAACATCATGTTCATTTGGATGACGTGATTCCGAGCAGTCCAAGCAATTTAGAGTTGCTCAAGTGCTCAACAATGCCAACTAGGTGGTGCTGTTACTAATACCCTCAACCTTCTGGTCAACAATCCAGTACAGTCCTACTGTGCAAAAGTCTTAGGCCATGATTAGATTAGATATACCAGCTACCAGATATACTAGTTACCTGTTTCGGTTTTGAGCCCTGGTTTTCCTCTGTACTCCATTTAGTGTCTCTCTTTCCAAATTTCTGTCCCTTTCAGAGGTCAAGTGTGCTTTGCCTCATTGCCAGTGCCTGATTGTAGAACCTGCAGCGCTTTCAGCCCCGATGAGCCCTGCCTTAAAGGTTTGGAATTGAGAAGAAGTCAGCGAGGGATTATCAATCTTAGTTTGGTCTCAGTAAGCCTTGCTCGTTCAAGCTTCTGTAGTTTCAGTTACCAGTTGGCGGTTCTGCATCTCGAGCTGGTTGCTCTTGGACCCACGGTCTCTGGGCTGTATTGTCAGACACTCAGCAGACTCTGAGTCACTGAGTCAGCCCCTCTGCCCTCCAGCTCGCCACCATCTCCACCACCTGCCATTCAAGAACATGCAAGACGTAGTATGGTAAAGATGCAGTTGGCACTTACCCGCTATGTGACCTTGCTTTTAAGCTGGACCAGCTCCATGGTGGGCACCCTGAAACCTGGCTCGTCTCTTCAGAATGCCAAAGCCAAGTCAGGCACAGAGATTTTGTTGCTGGGCTTCACAGGGTGGCAAGAAATAAAGCCACCAGAAAGGCTACAGAAGTGGCAGGCAGGGTCTCCAGAGCAGTCCCTGAACAAATGCTACTGGGAACCCTGTTTGAGTTGCCAATCTGATATTAAAAAGCCCTAAACACCCAGTGACCCCATGCAACATCACTGATGACGATGTCAGGAAAACCAAAACAGCATGGGAAACACACAGTGTAGTGATTAGCCTCCATACACGTGTCCCATCAGGCCTATGGCAAACCCTCTGTACCGGGTGGGACTCTATAGGATGGAGGGTAAGGGACTGACCCCAACCAGTGAAGGGTCTGTGGAGAGTCTCCAGAACAGGACATGACAGAAACACAAAGGGCCTGTTATGCCGAGCCTGTGTGCTGTCACCGGGCCACCGAGGCTCATGTGTCACTTTGTTTGAAGGATTTTGATGATTAATTGCCCAGTACTTGACTCTGTTAAGGCTCTGTCACTGGGGCAAAAACACAAGCCAGGGTCCGAAGGGATATGACGACCCGCTTTTGTCATTTTCCTCCTGCCGTCTCTGGGTTATTCCGTACTGGGTGAAGTCTGAGTGGAAATGATTGTGTGAGGTTGGAGCACGAGGGCGAAACAGATGATGGCAGTGATGGATCGAGGGGTAAAAGCAGGGCACGGGGTTACAGCAGGGCATGTGGGGTGTCAGAGTCATGCCTCCAAATAAATAAAACAAATCAGCTGCGTGGGAAATCAATCAGGCATGTTAACGAGTATCGGGAGTACGCTGTCTCACACTGATGCACTAGAGGGGAGGAGTTCAATACAATCTGTTCTGTTCCTGTTGTTGTCTCACACACACACACACACACACACACACACACACACACACACACACACACACACACAACAAAGTTAACACACTCCATTACAAGCCTGTACTGTATGAGTTTCAAACACACACCCCCCACCCACACCACACCCACACACGAAGTTAAACACACTCCTTACAAGCTGTACTGTATGAGGTTTTCCACACACCACACACACACACACACACACACAGAAGTTAACACACTCCCATTACAAGCTTCTGTACTGTATGAGTTTCACACACACAACGCACACACACACACACACCACACACACACTAAGTTAAACACACTCCATTACCAGCTGTACTGTAAATGAATTTTCACACACACACACAACTCACACACACACCCACACACACACACACACACAACTACGTTAAACACAGGCTCCATTACAAGCGTACTGTAGAGTTTCACACACACACACACACACAACACACCACACCACAACCACACAAACGAAGTTAAACCACTCCATTACAGCTGTACTTATGAGTTTCACAAATACACTCACACACACTCACACATACTCACCACACATCATACAGAATGTACAAACACGTGGCGCGCACCGCACGCACGCACGCGCGCGCACACACAACCGCACACACACACCCACACACACAGCACACTTACTGAACACTTCAACTCAGTCAGCACACTCCACCACACCTACACTGGGAGTCCTGTAAAGAGGACTAACACACACACACACACACACTCCACTGCAGTCCCGAACAGCACAACCTACCTCCACACACACACACCCCACACACACACACACACACCCTGGATACCACACCTGACAACAATCCACACACACACCTGTTGAACCACTTTAAGAAGTACAAAGAGACACACTACCACTATCACTTAACTTGCACTGGAGTCGTAAGAGGACTATCACACACACACACACACACACACACACACACACACACACACACACACACACACACACACACACACACACACGTGTCTTGATATCTTGTGAGGACTTCAGTAACCTAAAGCAAATCTTTTGGCTCTTATGGTTTTTATAAAAGTAAAAAAAAATAAAAGCAAAAAAAAAAGTAAAATGAGGGAGGACAAGAATAGGAAGACAAGGTACACACACGTACACACACACACACACACACACACACACACACACACACACACACACACACACACACACAAAGTTGGTCTTTCTATCATTGTGAAAACTTTTCCTTTTACATAAAATTACTGTAGCTAATTAATTCTCTGCCTAACCTTAACTTTAACCTCGGTAACATAAAAAAAACTTTTGACTTTTGTTTTTTCAAATTAAAGTTCCAGTTTTTGTCCCCCACTGTGTCACATCTTTCTTCTCTTATGAGGACGGTGACATATAAACTTACACTAACCCTCACCTGAACAACTCAAAGACACCAAAGACACCAAACTAAACTTTGGTCACTGCAAACTCTAAGAGCAGAGGACTACACACACACACACACACACACACACACACACACACACACGGGCTCGCACGCGCACACGCAGAAGCGCACACACACGCGCTCTTGAGTGAAAGTCGGGCGCGAGCATGGCGCAGGGGCAAAGCGCTCCGTGCCTCTTTCTGACCGGACAAAGTTACCGGAGCGACCTGGAGGAGTATTTGTGAGAGAGCAGTGTGTGTGTGTGAGTGTGTGTGTGTATGTGTGTGTGAGTGTGTGTTCGGTAGCGATATGAAGCGGAGTTCAGCGCTCGCATGGCTGCTCTTCTGCACTTTATTTCCAGCGGGATTAAACGGCCAGAGACCGACACGGTGCGAGCGCGCGGAGCCGGTAAGAGGAGCGCGTGTTCTCCCCTCAGCACTCTCACACTACCAGTAATAGTGTTAATAATAAATGCTGCTCATCTTCCTCATCCTCACCCTCTTCTGCACTAACTTCAGTCCTGAGTGACATGTTCTTAATCTCAACATTTCCAATTTAAACTCGTGATGAAATCAGATCAGGAATAAACGTTTATTCTACTAAATCATTTAACGTAATTACATTAAAGTCTAATCAGGGCTCCATTTTGTACAGCAATACATGAAGAAAAAATGAAATGCTAAATAAAAAATCGAAGGTTTTGCATTGTTTTACTTTATATTGTAATGTTCTTTCAAAAAGAAGCGACAATGTGCCATGATTTATTATGTTCTGTTTTTTTTTTTAATTAATATTAATTTACAGGTTTGGTGATCTATTTGTTTGTGTTTCAGATTCTAACTTCTTGTCCACTACATGAGAGTCTTAGACATTTCAGGACTAAATAAAATGCTTTATTAGTGCTTTAAGAATATTTAAAAACATATTCTTGCAATTTCTCTACTGCAATATTACTACTACTGTATTTAGTAAGTTAATTATTATAAGTATAATAATAATTCTTTTTATAATAACTATACTACTATTACCATTACTACTACTTAAATAGCATAACACAACAACAAAACAACAAGAATAATAAAAATAAAAACTATATACTGCATAATAATACTAATAATGACAACATATAGAATATAATAATGATCAGATTTCTATGGACTCAAGATGACCAAAAACCCAGTAGACCTTTTTGTAATCTTTAACCTAAAACAGCATTTTAAACTAAGTGTAATATTGCTATTCATTAAGTGTTAAACTATTTTGAGAGCATGGATAAATGTATGGCTTTTCAGCTCTTTATTATGTGAAAGAAGAAATAAAATGCTTCACTACCCCTCTAGATTTGTGTGGATTTAACAAGAAAAGAAGCCTCCTGACCTATTAGAGAAATAGACGATGACTTTAGTGGGAAATCTACTTTATTGTTAGACACTGCTGTTATTTAGCTGGTGTGTTCAGCATGCACTTAAAAGTTTCCTCCCCAGATCACAGCATAATTAGAGTAAATTATAACAAGCCTGGTGTGTTTAACCCGATTTAATCTACAGTATTACCAAACGAAATACTGATTTACAATGTTACTGGGGGGGCCACATGACAATCCAACAAATGATATTAAATCAGTCTGATCCTGACTTCTGCGTCTTACAACACAACTACACAACAATTTGTAAATGAGGTTACCACCACAGGGGCAGATCTGACGGCTTTGAGATCGCAGAGCTGTAGGACAGATGGGGGGGGGGGGGGGGTTAGGTCCTGTAGTGTAATGGAATCTGGTTGTCGTGGATCATTAGAAGATATGGAAGACACATTCTGAGAGGACCGGTAGATTTACCAACATACCGTTTGCCCAAAAGTCCCTAAACACTGCTGTGGTTTACTTTGGAAGACACACGGCTGAGTCTTTCTGCTCATATCAGTGTCGGAAAAAAGTGTGTGCTTGTTCGGTTGCTATAGTCCTAACTTCCCATTCACAGTGAAAGAGGAATTCTGTCTTTACTGCCCAGTGGCTTATTTGAATGAAGTGGATAAACCTAGGGCTCTTCTTACTTGAATGACAAAATGCTTCACTGATTTTTCACGAAGAAAGTGGCCTCCTGGCCAGGGGCAAAATCATCAGAATCCACCCTACTGGGGCGTAAGAAGGCCTAGCAGATGAGGTTGCGTTCTAATGCACTTAATAATCCAATAGTATGGATTTTTCTGGGCAAAAGTTACCTGATTATGCAAGTGGTCCTGTAATACAGCAACCCTAGTAAATCAGATTACGAATCTGATAAAGACAGCTGGATTTTAGTCCCGTATTTTTATTACTCATACATGTATACCAGTTACCCGATTATAATCTGTGTTTTTCAGACTGTGCAACGTATGTGAGTTTTCCACCACGGTTGCCAATGCGCATATTCAAAGACTTGGCTTTATTTAGCTTCGTTTTTTTCCCTTGACTTTAGGAAATTTTTCTTCGGCTGAATCTGGCAACCCCGGAATTAAACATGTCACGGAGACTCTGAAACCAGTATAACTTGAGAAAAAATGAATAATTTCTGTGTTTAAATAATTAAGTTTGAAGTTAATGTCACATAGTCTGTGAGATTATTAATCTGGTTTCAAAGTAGAAATCCGATTATTGCCAAGTGCATTAGAACTCGTTGATCGGGATGACTGACAAAATCTGACTTTTTTGCAGTTATTGGGATTAATTAGGGCATGTAAACACACTTCATTTGGTGTGCCCTCACTAAAATCGCAGAGGTTAAATATAGCAGAACTACAGGACACTCCACATAAATTCACTACGGAACTCCATTTTCCCATAATGGCCCCAGCATCTTTAAAAAGGGGTTTGAGTGGGATAATGCTTTCAGTCAGAGCCAGTTTCTTTCAGCTTTTCTTTTCTCCAGTTCTTTCTTTGGCTCTAGCTATATGTTTAGTTAATGCAATTATTACAAATTCTTTGAGTGTTTCATTTGGTTTCTTCATTTCTCTCCATGGCGAGTAACGCCCAAGGATGTTTTGGTCCCTTTTTGAGTCTTGGTCCTCCCCCAAGGTTTCTTTCCTTATAATGTTTAGGGTTTTTTCCTTGCCACAATGGTTCGCCCTATGCTTGCTCAGTTTGGAAGGCTTAGATAGTAGAAGATAATCCACGAACAAATTTAAAGGTGCCTTGAACAATATGCTTCCCATTATATAAATAAACCTGATTTCACACTTGACTTCAGTGTTAAAGTCCCTTTTTTCCCTATGTTTAATGTACAGTTGTGCCCCCTGACACTGATTGGCAAGCAGAGGGACATAGAGTGTGCCCCTCCTAAGATCTAAGTTGCCCCAGTACGACATGTCATCGCTCCTGGTCCTGTGGATGTACAGTTTGGGTCGTAACAAGCATGTTGGACTGTTGTGGGCCTAGCGTTAAGGTGCTGTACTATGGCTCGGAAGTCCAGGGTTAAATCCCACCTCTGCCTACTGCCACTGTTGGCTCCTTGAGCAAGGACCCTTAACCCACAATTGCTTGTCAGAGAAGGTTTGCCCTGGATAGGGGCATCTTGCTAATGTACACCTTAGAGAGAACATGCATTTTGCATTTTTCCTCAAATTTAATACAATGATTTTTGCTACAGTCAATACAATCAAAAAGTTTAGAGTGAACAAACCCATACATTTCAGAAATTCAGGTGCCCCCATAACTTGGCTCAATGGGCTTTAGGTAGATTTACTCAAGTCTGTTAAGCCTTTTACATTTATGGTCAGGTTACCAGACAACCCTTATCCAGAGCAACATACAATATATATGTTCTTACAGTCCAGCATTTGTAGGTTAAAGGTCCTTTGCTCAAGGACCCAGACATTGGCAGCTTGGCAGAGGTGGGATTAAAATCCTGGACCTTCTTGACCATAGTCCTGTAACCTTTAACCACTAGGCTAAAGTGTATGATACCGTTACATACACTATTATACCCAATATCGATCTGATACATTGTTGATTAATAAACCTTTACTCACCATGAGGAGAGACCTAAAGCTCAGGAATCGACTTAAAACATTACTAGTTGTAGAACAAAATGTAACAAAATAAACACACATATAAATGTGCTTAACTGCTTTTATTTGTCAACTAAAATAAAAAAAAATTGTGCGGGGACCTTGGCCACAATATTCAAATTCAAAAAAAAAAAAAAAGAATATATTATTAGTGCATATATTATATGTCATTTTGCTCCCCCTTGTAAACATTTGTTTTGCATAATGTTGCACTTTCCCCTCAAACTTTTTGGTGTAACTGGTGTAAGTCGTAGCACTTGTTGCAAAATTCATGGATCGTCTTAATTTTCCGATACCTGATCCAGCTTACTTTTTTAACCTAATATCAAGTCAGTGCATCCGTTTATCCCAGAGCAACTTAAAACTGATACATCCAAGCAATTGTACACTTAGGGGACCCAACGTTGGCAGCCTAGGAGTGGGATTTAAGTCTGAGCCATAATCCAGTACCTTTAACCACTACTAACGTGTCTATATGATTTGTACCAAAAGCATTCTATTACATTCAAGAAAAATGGCAACATGGGAAACTGAGCATCTTGACGAGTGGTCTCAGACCTTTTGGCTCCCGCTGTACGCGGAGTTACTCTGATACCCAGCACATTTTGTTAGAGCATTAAAATCATTAGAGGAGTGGCAAGCAGTGCAGCCAGCAGTTCCTTGTCGTTCCTCTCCTCCCCGAAACAAATGAGCCGTCCTGCCAAGTAAATATTTCCCTCGCCCTCTCTCCCCCTCTGTTTAACTGACAGTAAAGAAGTGATGGAGTCGCTTGAACCGTCACTACTCCCCCCGGATCCACCGTTTCTGCTCCTTATGATAAATAAGTTCAAGCGAAGATTCAAGCTCCACAAAGGTCAGCTGGTGGAACGCTTTCAGAACAGGTTTACATGCGGCTTTATCTGAGCAGGCTGTCATACTAGTGTCGGGACTTTCTAAATAAACACGTTTGACTAATTTTTTTTCACAGGACAAATAAGCCCTCGCCGGCCACTTTATAGGTACTGCTTTCATTCTTCATGGCGTTGATTCACGAGGTCCGGAAAACACTTCCTCAAGATTTGGGTTCCATATCGACAGATGGTGGTAATAGATATCAGAAGATGCTAACTGTGATCACATAAAGGGTGCACATGGTCAGCCCAATACTCAGGTCAGCTTTGTGGGGTTTAAACCCATGCTCAGTTTGGTATAGGGCCTAAAGTGTGCCAAGAAATCCCCCACATCGGTACAAACCCACACCACCATCAACCTGAACCTCTATATAAAGCAGGATGGATCCGGGCTTTCATGATGTTTACACCAAATTCTACCATCTGAATGTAGTCCGCAGAATTGAGACTCAGCAGACCAGGCAAAACGTTTTTTTCCATCTTCTATTGTATAATTTTGCTGGAGCACATGTGAATTATAGCCTCAGTTGCTGTTCTTAGCTGATAAAAGTGCATCCGGGGTGTGGTCTTCTGCTGCTGTAGCCATCTGCTTTGCTTCAAGGATTTTGACGTGTTGTTTTGTTCGAGCTTCTATTCTCATAGCTCGGTTGTACAGTGGGTTATTTGAGTTACTGTTACTTTCTATCAGCTCGACCAGTCAGCATCAATATGCATTTTCACCCAGCCCTCACTGATATTAACCCCTAGAGTGGCGCTGTGTTCGAAAATCCCAGTAGATCAGCAGTTTCTGAAATACTCAGACCAGCCCATCATGTGCCACCAACCATGTCACGTTCAAAGTCACCTAAATAACCTTTCTTCCCCATTCTGATGCCTGGTTTGAACTTCAGCAGCTCGTCTTGATCATGCCTACATGTCTATATGCATTGAATTGATGCCATGTGATTGGCTGATTAGAGATCTGCTATTGTACTGTTACTATAGAACAAAAGACAAACAATGACTATATCAAGGTACCCAAACCTTTTCATAAAGCTCTAGCTCTGTTTAAGTTCACAGTTATTTTAAGTACACGGTTTTCAGACGATGTGTTGGTTCCTCATTCTTTTCTTCTGAGTCTGAAATGAACTCTTGAGCACCCCGTTGCTGAGTTTAATGAGCAGGCTGAGGTTTAAGCCCGTGTGTTTGTACTGCGCCGCGTCAGAACGATCGTCAAACTAACAGCCGGTTCTGGATGAAATGTAATTACGTGATTTAATATGAGGGACACAAACACTGAAGCATATACAGTATTATGCAAAACGTTGGGCACACCTGGTCAAATTATGTGTATTTTTTTTTTGTAAATGGAAATCACACAGGAAACAATTATTTTAATGCAATACACTTCAAAACATGCTGGGAAAAATATACCTAATGTTTAATCCGCTAGTGCGTTTGTATTGAGTTGTTACATATTTAACATACTTTTGTTTCTAGGCTCACATGTTGGTTTATCCTGAGTCTTAGGGTTTGTTACTGCAAGGTGTTGGGTCAGGATAGGTTTAGGTTTGGATTTTGGGGATGGATTAGGGTAGAACTGGTGATGGTGTAGGTTTAAGACTGGGTGTTTTTGGCTTAGGTGTTGGCCTAGGGTTAAATATTGGCTTGCAGTAGACCTGGGGTTAGGTTTAGGTGCTGGATTAGCCCTGGTTGCTGGGGTTGGCTTTGGTTTGAGACCGGTTTTTGAAGTTAGAACGAGGTACTGGGGTTGGCCAAGGTATCAGATGAGTTTTTGAAGGACTTTTGGGTTTGGTCTAGAGTTTAGACATGGTTTTTTGGTAGGTTAAAACTAGGTGTTATGGATTGGCTAGGCTGGGACTTCGGCGTTAGTGCTGGCCTAGGTTTCTGACTGAATTGGGGTTTGCCCTATACAGGTGTGAGCTGTTCATCAACCGCATTACGCTCCGATAGACAGGCTGTTGACTGTAGTGGTTGCTGACCAGACATCATCATGGTCATATCGTCTTTTTATGCTAGTGTAACGTAAATATAAAGGATATTTTCACAAGAAAACTGCACAAATGATACGTCAGTGTGTCACAGATACCACTGAAACCATGATCAGAACCTCTGGAGTTAAAATACAGATTTTTATTAGAATTTGTTCTATTTGTTAAGACCTCGGGTATAAAGGCGAACAGACGTTGATCGGATGGTCTTTAGCCTGCGCTTACCTGAACTGTGGCTAAGATGTTGGCCTAAGGTTTAACCACTGTTACTTTAGGTCTAGAGTTAGATTTTGGTGTTATGGTGGGCTAGATTATGCTAGGTGTTAGGATTGGCATACAGTTTGGCTTGGGTTTTAACACCACTGGAGGGTTAAGACTGGGGAATGAGGTTGGCATTCGAATAAAACCGGATGTCAAAGTCAAATTTATTTCTATAGTGCTTTTTGGCAGCATTGTCTCAAAAATCAGGCCTAATTGAGCAAGCCTAGGGCAACAGTGGCAAGGAAAAACTCCCTGAACGTTATAAGGAAGAAACCTTCGGAGGATCCAGACTCAAAAAGATTATAAGAACAATATCTTAGGGTTATTGCTGACGCTTCTTTTCTGTTCCTCCTCAGAGACAGCTGAACTCGTTCCTGTGGACGGTGAAACGCCCTCCACCGTGCCCCCCCTCCTACCTGTTTGGCACCATTCACGTACCGTACACCCGCGTGTGGGACTTGGTACCGGAGAGCTCGAAGCAGGCCTTTCAGAGCAGCACCAGTGTCTTCTTTGAGCTGGACCTGACCGACCCCGTAACCGTGTCCAAACTTGCCAGCTGTCAGCTCTTACCCAATGGAGAAAGTCTCAGGAGTCTGCTGCCCCGCGACATCTACCTCCGCCTGAAACGCCACCTGGACTACGTCCGGCACATGATGCCTGCCTGGGTGAGGGCGGAGCAGCGCTTTTATGCCGATTACCTGTTCAAGGCCATCGCGGGCGACTGGGAAAGGAAGCGACCTGTGTGGGTGATGTTGATGGTGAACTCGCTGACCGAGTGGGACGTCCGGTGGCGTGGAGCACCCGTACTGGACCTGTTCCTCGCCCGCGAGGCCGAGCGCATGGGCAAGAGGACCGGGGCTGTGGAGGACGTCGAAGAGCAGTGCCACCCTCTCAACAGACTCAGCTTCTCCCAGGTCAGGCTCGCTCTGCTTCTGTTTATGCGGATCGGTGTTTATTTATGACGTTGTGATTTATTTATTTATAAGAGAAATTAAAATTATGCCACGACAGCAAACTTCGTTTATGTGTGAGTGTGAGTGTGTGGGGATTTTACTGGTAGGGTTACCATGTGAATAGTCTTCTATTTTGCATTGTTATTTATGTTCTTTCATTAGTAATAATAAAATCAGCAGAACATCATTTAATAGATCTCAGAATTGATTAGGTTGGTATGTTCTCCTATTTGACTGCAGGGTCAGTGTGCACTCGAGCTGCATGGACTCCTATCCAGCATGATTGCACAGAAATCCAAAGAGCATCTTGGGATGTTACTGAATGCTCGGCTTTACTTTACTTTTACTTTACTTTTTTCCATTATAGATACTGCTTAATAAAATCATTACTTGCGTTACTTATGCTTCTGAACAAAAGAAATAAATTATTAAGTGCTGATTAACGTCCATCTGATCAACATTCAGGGCAAATAAAAGACTTGTTAAGCTTGCATTAAAAATTTCTAATGAGGAAGAAGACTTGAAAGAAGGCAGGCTGTTCCAAAGTTTAGGTGCAGCTGCAGAAAATGATGAAGGTCTTATTCATGACATGCAGCTTACTGATACGTAACTGTAACCATCCACAACTCTATCAGTGTGAGATCGGACCAGTCCATGGGACTGCTGGGATAATTCAGAGCTTGTAAGTGCTGTATAAAGTCTGAGATATGTAGTTCATATGAATTATACATCACAGCCTGCTGAGTTAACGTGAGAGACCAGAGGCCGGTTTGATAGGACTGGTGGTACTACTGGCCTCTTATTTATGACCCACAGACTGAGCAGAGCAGACGTCTGACTCAGTGCTGGCGTTATGGGAGAGCGGTGTGCTGCTGAGTAGATTGATAGATCTGGGTTGGGATGAATGATGAGCCGGACGGAAGAATTACGTAAGCGGTCGGTGTACTGAAACCCGTCAACTGAAAGATGGGCCGAATAACCTAATTACGTGATGACATAAGCACAGAGGGTATCTGGCTTTCATTTCTCAGTATGCAGGATCTATATAAAGCGCAGAGCGAGATCAGTTAGCGCTAAGGAACAGAGCTCAGTGTGGGTTTCTCTCTCAGAACTGAGAAGGTGGTCCAGCTCGTGATTAAAGGGCTTGGGTTAAGCAGAAAGGAGGCGTTACATTTGCTTAGCAGATGGAAAAAACACATATATGTATAACCATAAAAACTATTTTATGGTAAAACAAATAGTGAACGACAGCAGCTGATGTTGATGAGGAGGACGAGGAGGAGTTTGTCTTTTATTGTGCTGCTAGTTAAAAGACTTTAATATTGGAGAAAAAGAAATATGTGATCAGAACAAGGAGGGAAATTTTATTTGCTTTTTTTATTTACAAGCTCTGATTGGTCAGCCTGATTCTAACGCATCCGAACGAGGCAGAAATTAAAACAGGCTCCGATGTAAAATTTTATGCAGCGTCGCGAGTCCATCAGCCTCGGACTCGGTGTGCAGGACGGTGTTAATATAAGCGTATTAATAATTGAAACGATTGATCATTTTGTTTGACGGAAGGCTGGAAAAGGTTATAAAACCATCTCTAAAGAGTTTGGACTCCACCAATCCACAGTCAGACAGATTGTGTACAAATGGAGGAAATTCATGACCATTGTTACCCTCCCCAGGAGTGGTCGACCAACAAAGATCACTCCAAGAGCACGGCGTGTAATAGTTGGTGAGGTCACAAAGGACCCCAGGGTAACTCCTAAATGGTCAATGACTGGACATTACCATAGTCACATGGTCTTTTTAGGCTGCTGTAATGTAACATACTATAAAGGCTGTTAGTTAGATGTTGGCACTGATCTTGGAGTTTTTTAAAACCTCAGCCATTAAAACGAACGGACTTTGATCGGATCGGCATCAAATGACGCGTAGCTGTAAGTGTAAATGAGTAACGGGTGTTTGTACAAAATGTTTCTGTCCAGCCCTCTGTACTCCACACACACACACACACACTGTAACCGTATCTGAGACTCAACATGTCAGGATGTCAGGATGTGACAGGCAGCGAGGCTCCGGCGCTAATTTGAGACGGTTCACACAGACTCTCGCCTTTCAACAGCGCCTCCTAACTATGCTGTCAAAGCAGAGGCCTGAGGAATCGTGGGACATGTAGGCTCAAATGCAGGCTGACAGCGTCACCCTCTCCCTCTTTACTGATGAAGGGCTCGGCACGTCTTGCTCCCAGACTGGAGGAGAAGGAGGGTTTATTTGTCTTAGCATATTTTGTCTCTCCTGCTTATCAGGAACTGCTTCAGAGGAGCTCAGGCACGGACGAAATTCCAGGAGAAAGATATTCCGCTTTCTGTGTTTCATACCACAGTGTAAGGTGCTGTATTTAGTTTAGAGGGTAGGGGTGTGATGTGTATCGCCTACGATAATATCATTGTTGTTTCAACGATGTGTGAGCTGACACTACCGAGTATGTCACTCTCTCTGCAAAAAACACGCTTTAAGGGTTGGGTATTCCCTGCAGCATGTAGCCGGGTAGGACAGACTAGTGTCACATACCAAGCTAGCGTTCCACCTAAAAATGCACGCCTGAAGTTAAAAATGAGTGAACAAACTGTGCCAGGAGACAAAACACAGACACCTCCAGCCTCGCAGTCTCTGTAATTAGATGGAATTGCTAGATGTGGCTCCTCCTCACTCTCATTTGGCTCTGAGAAGATGGATGCTCTGCAAAATAAGTCCGAAATACAGAACTTGTTTCTAACTTCATCTGCGAACGAACCACATGCCTACGATTTCTTTCCGTAGTAACTTTGCGTTTAATAGTTTTGTTGCATGGCACGTTACTCTCGCTTCATTAGCAGCCACAAGGTTCGTTGTGTTACCTGTTGGCTCGGTCAGAATTTCTTTTCTTGCTACTTTTTCAATCCTCTCATGTTACATTTAAGAAACAGATCGCTGTTGGACTGTTTTCTGTGTAAAGAAAAACACAAGTGAAAGCTACCCAGCTGCCTCCGTTAGCTCCTCCGCAGACTCTCAGTCTCTAGTTCCTGGTAGCCGTGCTCTTTACCCCCTGGCACGACGCGAAGCAGCTCAAGACATTGAATGATATCGTGGCGTCTTGGCCGGTTATGAAAACTTTTTCCAAAGGCCACGCGGCACACACTTGGACTTTTAATCCAAAACTGTTATTGTTCCAGGCCGTGGCTCGAATATTCTATTAAAGACTGATGCATGTTTTTTTTCCATGTCACATATTTGGGGACAAAAATGACAAAGATTTAGCTTTCACCCTGACTTCATGTAAATAGATCTTATTGTGCTTTATAAACAAATGCAGAACTGTCTGGTCACCAGGCTGTTTGCTTTACCAGGGCTGATGCAAAACATTTTATTCTTTTGGTTTAAAGGTTTTGCTAAAGAATCCACAAAAATAAAGTTGGTCGATTGGTTTACATTTACAGCATTTAGCAGACGCCCTTATCCAGAGCGACTTACAATTGGTACAGTCTTACAATCCAAGCAATTGAATTTAAGAGTCTTATCAAGGACCCAACAGTGGCAGCTTGGCAGATGTGGGATTTGAACCCTGGACCTTCTGGTCCATAGTCCAGTGCCTTATCCGCTTGTATTGGATATGGCTGCCGGCTTTGACATTTAACTAACAAAAGACATGACCCACGTATTATGTTTCACTCTGTTACAGGTATGTCTGGTTATAGTTATAAAGATTAGATTTATTGTTAACAAATCTATACATTAAATTAATTTATTTCTCAACTCTAGTGCCCAAGCTGTGGCTTCAATCATGATAAGAATGAGCTTGTGTTGTTTTTACAATATAGATTGAGGAGTTTGAAAAAAATATTGTGACAATGAGACATTGGAAACCAGCAAGATTCCCAAAACGAATATATGGAAGTGTTCAAATAGTCAATATCTCCTTATATATACTTGGTGACAAGAATAAATAACCACTGGTGTTTTCTATTGGAGTTGGATTTCTTGCCTCCTAAACTCGACCTTTGTAACTTTAAAATTTCCTGATTTTAATGAAGAACACTTTATGAGATCAGCTCCACACACCATGTGACCTTTTCACATTTTATGACATGTACAATACGTTGATGTTTGAGACAAAAAAACAGTGTGCCCATGACATCATGAAATTGAAAGCGCATACATATCCCAGAAATAATATACGGGTAAGCACTGTTAATGAGCACATTATGTTTCTAAGAAATAGCTCTCTGACTAGACTAGGTCTTTAGTCACATGGTCTTTTTCAGCTACTGTAACGTAAACATGAAGGGTATTTTCATAAGAAAACTGCTGCAAACGATACAGAAATGCGTCGGTATAAAGGCGAGTATAAAGGGCTTTTCACACCGATGAAGAAAAAAACAAAACAAAGGCAAGTTTTGAAACAGAACACATGTATATTAACTCTTTCCTTCACACCGAGTCTGAAACTGACAGACCACAACTCTGCATAAAATGTTAAATCGGAGCCTGTTCTAATTTCTGCATTAAAATCAGGCTGACCAATCAGAGCTCAGTTGCCGAGCAGAACAGCTCATCAGGAGCTTATAGGACGAGCAACAGGCTGCCTCTAAAAACATGGATATTAAAGAAAAGATCTGGTGGAATAGAACTGAAAGGGTGGAGAATGATGGTGATAAAGCTCACAGGGATTGGATGGAAGTGTTTGATTATTTATCTAAGTGCATTCTGATCTGTTCATGATCACAGAAACACAAACTAGAGCTTCCTGCACTCATCTTCCCTCATGTCTTTGTTTTTTTTAAGTTGACGATGTGAAAAAGACATGGAGAAATCTCCAATACATTAAGAGAAGGGAAATTAAAGAAAGCAGAATTTTCAGAGTTTCAGAGACTGGCTAGGCCACTCCAGGACCTTGAATTGCTTTTTACGGAGCCACTCCTTTGTTGCCCGAGTGGTGTGTTTGGGATCATTGTCATGCTGGAAGACCCAGCCATGTTCCATCTTCAATGCTCTCACTGATGGAAGGAGGTTTTGGCTTAAAACCTCACGATACATGGCCCCGTTCATTCTTCCCTTAACACGGGTCAGTCGTCCTGTCCCCTCTGCAGAGAAACAGCCCCAAAGCATGATGGTTCCACCCCCATGCTTCACAGTAGGTATGGCGCAACTCAGAATTCTTCTTCCTCCAAACACAACGAGTTGAGTTTTTACCAAAAAGTTCTATTTTGGTTTCATCTGACCACATGATATTCTCCCAATCCTCTTCTGGATCATCCATATGCTCTCTGGCAAACTTCAGATGGGCCTGGACATGTACTGCTTAAGCAGGGGGCACGCCTGGCACTGCAGGATCTGAGTCCCTCTCGCCGTAGTGTGTTACTGATGGTAGCCTTTGTTACTTTGGTTCCCCAGCTCTCTGCAGGTCATTCATCAGGTCCCATCAGGATTTTTTCTCACCGTTCTCATGATCACTTTGGACCCCACGGGATGAGATCTTGCATGGGGCCCCCAGATTGAGGGAGATTATCAATGGTCTTGTATGTCTTCCGTTTTCTTACAATTGCTCCCACAGTTGATTTATTCACACAAACCTGCTTGCCTATTGTAGATTCCCTCTTCCCAGCCTGGTGCAGGTCTACAATTTTTTCTTCCTGGTGTCCTTCGACAGCTCTTTGGTCTTGGCCATGGTTGAGTTTGAGGCTGTGGACAGGTGTCTTTTATACAGATAATGAGGTCAAACAGGTTCCATTAACACAGATAACGAGTGGAGAACAGAAGAGCTTCTTAAAGAAGAAGGTACAGGTCTGTGAGAGCCAGAAATCTTGCTTGTTTGTGGGTGACCAAATACTTATTTTCCACCATGATTTACATTTAAATTCTTAAAAAAATATCCTACAATGTGATTTCCTTTATTTTTTTCTCATTTTGTCTCTCATAGTTGAAGTGTACCTATGATGAAAATTACAGACCTCTCTCATCTTTCTAAGTAGGAGAACTTGCACAATCAGTGGCTGACTAAATACTTTTTTGCCCCACTGTATGCATGCTGCTGCAACGTCCGAAGTTAAAAGTCAGATTTTTCTTTCTTATTATAGTCTATTATAGTCTTTAAGACCTCGGAATTAAAGCGAACGGCTGTCGATTGGATGGTTGTTAAATGGTGTTTAGCTGTAGTGACATGGCAGTGTTGAAATATTCTACATTTTTTAATATTTATTATTCTAACAAGATGAACATTGCAGTTGCGCTCTCAACTGGTTTTCTTGCCTCCTGATTGGATAAGACAAGTCAAAACATCAAGTGTTATCGTGATGTTATGAAATTGCATAACAATCCCAAATTATTGTTGAACTATAGGCTTTAAAAATTTGATTCGTCACTTCCTGTTGTTTGCTTTGCCATTGGCTCGCTCCATTTTTGGTTTTCTTGCCTCAGAAAGAAACGGTGGCACTGCCAGCCTGCCACTGTTGGGTCCTTAACCCTCAATGGCTTGGATTGTACACGCAAGATCGTGCCACCTGTAAGACATTTGGATGAGGGCGCCTGCTAAATGCTGTAAAAACAAGTCACTCAGCGTTTATCGGACAACTTGAGCCTTTGTACCTTTAAAACTTTGAAGCCTCCAGTCTTTCTAAGAGCAGCTCTATACTGAGCGTCATGTGACCCGTTCCCAATGGGTTCCATGTAAATACGCAGGAATGGTTGAGTCAGGACGTTGAGTGTGAACACAGATTGTTGCTCCGCAGAATAAACACATGACACATGACCTGCCTGATTGCAGTAATTGGAGTTTGTGATCGTAATTTGCTGTTTAGGGAATTTTATGCCTCTTGCACTTTTGGGAAGTCGCTTGCAATTACCTCTAAACAGTGCATAAAGCGTATCGCCTCAGGCTGTGCCGGCGGGCGACTCGTACGCTCTCTTACCCAGATACGAGCCCGCTTCTGGCAAACGTTCAGCTGACAGACTCCTTTTGATCGCGGCTCCAATCAGGACCTCTTAGAACATGTGCACTTCCTGCAGGTCTCCGCCCAGAAACAGTCCCCGAAGAGAGCGAAATGGAAGGGACAGGAAAATAAACGGGCTGTACGAGAGCATGCCGGGTGAGGTCACATACAGAGAGAGATAGATAGAGATAGAGCAGGAAGGGAAGAGCTAATGGGAGGCATAAACACCACAAGTCGCAGAGCAGAGAGGCCGGAGTTCATTTTGGAAGCTGTTTAGGCCAAAAAATTCAAAGATTGAGACGTGCAAAGGTTACCATACCTTTCCAGATGATCCACTAGTCCAGCTTGTGTAAGGTCTCAGATTGTCGGGGACTTAGTAATCATTAACATATTAAGAAATGTAAGCATTGGTTCTTAATACAAAATTAATGAGACACAAACCCAAATGAGGCCAAATGTATTGAGGCATAAACCCTCATGGCCAAAAGTATTGAGACACAGACCCATGTGGCCAAAAGTATTGAGAAACAAACCTCTTTGGCCAAAAGTATTGAGACGCAGACGAATGTGGGCAAAAGTATTGAGACAAAGATGAATGTGGGCAAAAGTATTGAGACACAGACCAACGTGGCCAAAATTATTGAGACACAGACCCACGTGGATAACAGTATTAGGACACAGACCCACGTGGCCAAAGCACTGAGACACAGACCCACATGTGGCCACAGGTATTGAGACTCAAACCCACACGTGGCCGCAAGTATTGAGACACAGACCCACGTGGCCAAAACTACTGAGACGTAAACTCACATGTCGCCAAAAGTATTGAGACACAAACTCACATGTCCAAAAGTATTGAGACACAGACCCACATGTGGCCAAAAGCATTGAGACATAAACCCACATGTGGCCAAAAGTATTGAAACAAACTGACATGTGGCCAAAAGTATTTGGACACAAATCCACATTTGGCCAAAAGTATTTAGACACAAAATTGACATTTGGCCAAAAGTATTGCGGCACAAACTCACACATGGCTAAAAGTATTGAGACACAAACTCACGTGGCCAAAAGTATTGAGACACAAACCCACTTAAAGCCACTTTTTTGTGATGTTCTGCCTTTATGTTCTGCCCCCCCGACATTTATGCACTACACATTTGTAAGTAAGATCTACACCAAACAAGACCTTTCACTAACTTCTGAGAGTGGTGGTTCAGTTCAGCTACAATACAAACAGGACAGTATTATGGTACAACAACTACTGTGTGTGCCCCATAACTCCAGCTACCCAGGTTCAGCTCTCGCCTCTGGTAACTGTCTGTGTACATTTTGGCTTCTTGTTCTCTATGGATTTCCTCCAGGTGCTCCAGTTTCTTCTCAACTTCCCAAAACATGACATTTTTGAAGCGGCTGTTCTGCATTGCCCCTAGGTGTGAATGAGTGAGCGTGTGGTTCCTTATGTTGGACTGGTGCCCTGACCAGAGTGTATTCCTGGCTTGCACCTAGTGTTAACAGGATAAGCTCCAGACCCTCTGTGACACTCACCAGGTTAAAGCGGTTACTGAAGATGAACGAATGAATGAAACAGCAGCACAATGTTGCTTTTGTTGGCAGAACAACGACACCAACCAAACTGTCCTGGGACTTTAGCTCTGTGTTTGTCTTTGTATGGTAAACAGCGGCGTTTGAGTGGCCAAAGCTCTGGATTACTAATCTGTAGTGCGTTTCCTCATAATGATTAAGCTTTGTGATTTATCAACAGCTTTAAGAAAGACATTACTTTAAGAACACCAGTTTTGTGAGTGTTTCCCAAAAGCCTTCTTAGTCTCTAAAATTACGAATGAGTTTTAAGTAGTTCTTCGTAGATTCCGCAAGAACCACCGACTTACATGAGTCTGCATTTTCTCATTATTATACCACAAGTATCATTAGCAAAATAACTGCAGTGGTGCCTCGGTTCTCGTGGTTAATTCATTACAGAACGATAGTTGAGAACCGAAAACGACGAGCACCAAGCAAATGTTTCTCATAAAGAACAATGTAAATGGAATGAATCTGTTCCAGACCCTCAGAAAATCCCCCTGTATGAGGCATTATCAAAAGTTAATTTAATACAAGTACTCCCTGATTTACGATGATTCGACTTACGATATTTTGACTTTACAATGGAAGTCCAATAATACTCATAAATAGCAGAAACCGTACTCTGAATTTTTCATTTAGATTTTTCTTCCAGGTTAAGTGATACGTAGTCCTGTACACTCCTGCACTCGCCCGTGTTAAATGAGGAAATCGGTAATAGTAGGAGTGATGAGTGCTGGGAAATGTAGTGAGGAAAAGCCGTGGTCGCACAATAATGGTTTTTGTTTTTCACGTTCAATCCAGTATTTTTGGACCAAATTCATGCTTACAGACCAGTGGAACTTCGATGTCAGAGCCAATTTTAAAGTCAAGTCAACTGAGATTAGTCTCTCCAGCACGGCAAACACTCAGTGTGTTTACATGCACTTATTAATCCGATAACTGCAGACAATCAGATTCTGTCAGGAACCAGGCAGTAATCGGATTTCTACTTTGCAACCAGCCAATAATCTCACAGAAATATGTGACATACACTTCAAACTCATCAAATTATTAGTTTTCTTGTGTATTTTTCTGCATTTCAGTGTTCGAAAGCCGTTTTGCTACCTTTAATTGCGTGGCGTGTTTAATTCCGGGGTTGCCAGATTCAGCGTGAACCCCCCACCGGCTAAAGTCAATGGAGAAAGAGGCCAAATAAATCCAAGACTGTAGAAATTCGCATACCTGGCAACTGTGGGTGAATGCTTGTGCACATGCTCAGTCTGAAAACACGGATAATAATCGGGTAACTGGTATACATGATGTGAGTGATACGATTACTGGGGTAAAATCCAGCTTTCTTTATTGGATTTCTTAATCTGATTTCTAGATCGAAGTATGCTGTATACATGGCCGCTTGAATAATCAGATAACTGCAGAAATCAGACTATGATCGGATTATTAAGTGCATGAAAACACTCATTGTAACTGATGGACTGCTCTCATATTGTTCCTGGAGGGGCGTTGGATCGACTCCACTTTGGACCAGGCCAGAGCGGTTGCTTATCAGGTGTAAGGTTGCTGCTGCCACTTTGTTGTTGGCTAGCCAGCGTGGGAGGTGAGCCAGCTGATGATTGTCACCCGAGTTTAGAGCTCACTGTATAAAATAGCAGGGGCCTCGTGCACTTTTTAGCATCTGGTACATGTCTGGAAAAATGTGCGACATTTCTAAAATGCTACAGTACTTGACTTAAAAGGTACAAAGAAAGAAATGCGGCTTACATAAATCAATGACAACCAAGGCAGTATTTTAGTGCCCCCTCTGTTGGGCATGGTGCCACCAGTGTGGACTCTGAAACATGTCTGTTTCCATTCAGTCACAACCCCTCTTTATGCCCTGAAGCCTCTCTGAGCTGCACATGCTGATGGCTGTTGGATGACTCCATCCAAACTGGATTAGTCGAAATATTCGGAAACATTCCTGGTCGCGGACCTTTAGCACGTCTGCCCTGGAAGGTTTAATAAGCACGCTGACGAGCACGCTGACGCTGTAAACTGCTTCACGTTGTGTTTGTTTGGATGGGTTTTAAACGAAGAAGTTAAAGGGCGCTCGACCTTCCTTCGGGGGTAAATATTTACATTCCAGCGCTGTAATGAACGAGTGACAGAGCGATGGAAAAAATCAGCCACCTCGCTGCTGTGTGCCGATAATCACTGAGCTTCTGTTATCCAGCTACCAGCCGTCTGATCTGCACACCAACACGAGAGGGATTAAAGCCCAAGCCTAAAGTCTGCAGACGTACTGGTTACACCGCCTCAGTGAACGTCATCCAAGTAATCAGCTTTAAGATCTACATTATTTCCCCACAGTGTTAGACATGCTCAGGTGCAGTACAACCTCAGATGATAAAGTCTGCCATTTTATAAACCTTTCAACTTGTTATTGTTTTATTATATTATTATTATTTATTAAACTAGAATCATGCATGTTTTTCCAATACACTCTATGGAGAATTATGAGAAGTTGCCTGGACCAATATGGCGATGACGTTGACGCATGATCCAGCGGCCAATGCGGCGTCTAGGTACATTATGTCTATGCCGTGGACATCCTCAAATATTTAAAAGAAAGTCAGCCATGCTTCAGTAAAGGTCATGATAGCTCATAGCTCTATGTTTAGTTAATGCAATGTAAAACGTTCTTTAGTGTTAGACTAATTTGTTCTTCATCTATCATCCATGTAACGCCCACTTGTGTTAAATCACTTAAACTATATAGTGTTTAACAGGCTTTATTTTTATGCACCAGTGTGCCCCTACGACCTATTGGCAAGCAGATGGGGTAAAGCAGTGCCCCTTTAATTTCTGTGTGCCGCCCAGTTCGACAACTAGTCTAGAAACGCTCGTGTTTGATGGAAACCTGACTGAAGTAAGTCGGCGTGGCAGGAAAGCAGCTCTCAGCTGGTACACTGCCCTAATGACTAAACTGGCTCCTGTAATAACTTCAGTGCCTGATTTTCAGAAACACTTAGACCCGATGAAAGCTGAAATGGCCAGTTAGGACACGCAGAGCAGTTCATTTCGGGGAACTGTAAGCCTTTACCTACATCAAAGGTGCCACGTAACGTGCGGATGCCTAAACATGAAGTCAGTAAGTGACCTACTAAATGTTTGTGTAGAAGGTCGAACCTCAGGTCATCTAAATTGTGGAGACTGGAAAGTGTATACACATGTGGCCAACGGTTTTCATGTCGGGTTGCTTTTCTAAATGTCAAGACCTCAACAGAGCCGCTGCAGAGAACAGCCCTGAATATGACAAGTTTCTCAAAATAATAACTGCACTATATGGCCAAATGTTTGTGGACACCCCATCTAATTACTGAGCTCTACTATTTAAGTAACACATTCATAATATAAAGCGTACATTTCGGGATTTTCCACAGACAAACAGTGGCAGAAGAATGGGTTGTACTGAAACTCCAGTGAATCTCAGTATGGCACATTTATAGGTTTCCGCTTCCAAGAAGTCAGTTCATCAGCTTTCTACTCGGCTGTCCTTAAACAAAGGCCAACTTTTAATGGAGAACCTTGGCCTCCATTACATCAGACACCTCAATAAGCCAGGGCTTATTGTCTAAAATCAGCCTCACAGTCATGTTCCAAAATCTAATGGAAGAAGGAGGAGGAGGACTTCATAAAATACCCGTGTTTTGGATGTCCACAAACTTTTGGCCATATAGTATATATTGGGGAAATAACCTTTGGCTTGTGCAGAAGTTTGGACACATTTACAATTGCCACATTTGTGGTTTTAGGTCTCAGAAGTGAATCAATTTGTTGTGATAACTATTTTTTGACTTAAGGAATCAATCAAACATAATTAGACCTGTGAAAAAAAACCTTCTCACACCGGGACACCAGCTGACCTAACGCATGACTTTAGAATGCGTCACGAAACTGGGAGAACATGCAAACAGCACACTGGAGGAAACCAGACCAGGAATCGAACCAGGGATCTGTGGAGCTGTGAGGTGACAGCCCTAACCATTGTGCCCCCCTTTGTCAGATTGACCGAAGCTTTAATCTCATACTGAGAAAGCTTCTTTTAAAATTATACAGCTGTTCCAGATTTTCATTCTGAAAGCTACTGATGAATCTGCAGTCTGTCACTGGTGGTCTCCCATTTTCCTGAACGTTCTCGCCCATCAGACATGTCCGTCAGCAGCCGAATCCCCCCGAGTTTGTCCTGGACGGTCCTAAGCAATGCTCTTGGGGCAGTAATGAATCCAGGACGTTGTGGTCGATCGTTCCTGAGCTCTGGCTCTCTGAGGCGGATGGTAATGTGAGAGTGAAAGAGCAGTTCCAAACAGCAGGATCCAAATATCTTGCCTTTGTTTTCACTTTAATCCCCTTTGCTCATTTCCATTTATTGCAGACTTGGGCATTTTGCAGCCCCCAGGCCACATCCGGAACTTTGTCTGGCCTTGTCCGGCCCGTGTGAGGCCAATGAGAAATTAGAAATCAAACGTAAATAAGTGTATACAACTATAAGTGAATACAACTGTGTTGCTTTTATTTTGAAGTCAACTGCTATGTTTTTTTCAATTTACTCACCTTTTTAGGACCCATGGAGACTCATTTGATCTAAGAATACAGTGCTGTGGATACAGAATTAAAGAAAAACACGATAAAAATAGCAGAGATCTTCTCTAAGGGCTGTTATGAACCTGAATCACTGTACTGAATCGTGAATCAAGTTTCGGCTGGAATGAGTCCCATGGCTCGACTCATACAAGTTTAAGCAAGTGCCGAGTACCGAATTTGATGAGTTCCAAGGTGGTCGAGCACCGAGGTACCACTGTATTGAGCAGAATTTTGGCCCTCCACAACAGTCCCAGTTTCGCAGGTAGCCCCCTGGGAGAACTAACTGGCTGACCCTGGTTTACAGAATTTAGCAGACACCCCTATCCAGAGCCACTTTGAGCTGGCAGCTTGGTGGAGTTGGGATTAGAGCTCACCACCTTAATATTAGTAGCCCTTATCTACTAAGTACTGAGCCATCACTGTCCTAAATTCACACACCTTCAATAGCCGTGTAATCTTGACAAGGGTTGCTGTGGGACTGAAACCAAGAAGCAACTTAAAGTAGCAAATTCACATAATAATATGATTTTGGAGTACCTGGGAGAAACCTACAGAATGAACATGCCAAACTCCATACTTTTTACATGACAAGGATTAACAACTTTCATGCACTTGAGTAATCAGTAATCAGAGAAATTAGGTTTTGCAACCAGACAGTAATCTCACAGAAGGATGTAAACAAACATCTCTGTTTCCATGTTTCCTACCATCTAGAAGATACCATCTAGATTTCCTTCCACATAAATAGCATTTCAGAATCTCCCCAAAAGTGTTTGGTAGCCATTTCACGGGTGCTGCATTTAATTCCAGGGTTGCCAGGTCATGCAAGAGAAACAAGCAACCGGGTCTATGGGAAAAGCTGAAAAAAGACACAAAAACAAAAAAACACTATTATTACGTGAAAGAGTGCCCACTTGATCAGTCACTGTGTATTTTCCATAAAAATTTAGAGGGTGAACAAAACCAACTTGCAATAATATTGCAACTAGAGACAGGGTCAGGGAGCAAACCCAAATACACTTTGGAAACAAGGCCCAAAAACCTGCAACCACAACTACCAAAACTTAAGGGAATTCATAGAAAAATAAGCCGAATTGCTTAGAATAAGTGTTTCTTTCTGCTAGTCGCTTCCGGGACAGTTCTACACTCTAGGTTATGTTTGCGTACATGCGCAGACTGAGAATCTGTAAAACTGTAAAGTAGCTTTGAGACAATGCTCCAGTGTAAAAAGCACTATCTAAATAAATCTGACTTGACTTGAGAAAACCAATTTCAGTTAGAGTAAGGGGATACATGCGCTGAGGAATCCTATTATGGAGATAAAATCCAGCTCTTTATCGGATTTCTTAGTCCGATCTAAGAAATCGGAGTATGCTGTTTTTATAACTTCTGGTCAGTGGTGGTACCAGCATGGACCCTTTCCATCCATGAAGCATGACCATCAGTAACGACTGGGTACTCACTCAGGTGTTTTTCTGCTAAACTGAGCTGTATATAAAGGAGCCACAGGGTATTAATAGCTGCTGATAGCAACTTTGTAAGCATGACATAAGCAAGATGTCTGTAAAGCCAGACACAGACTTTGGTAAACCTCAGGAAAGTTTGGGGAAAATGAAAAACAGGCTACTTTGCGGTCGGGACAAAGAATCCAGCGATTCAAATAGAAGGAAATAAGACTTGTGTGTCTTTTTCGAACATTTTCAGTCCAGTCACTCTCCTTCCACTGGAGCTGATTCCACCTGATTTATGGCCTGGTGGCGACCCAAACGCTGCAGTATTAAAGATTCGCAAAAAAACCTCCGAATAATAAAGCAAGGAAGAGACAGGCATATTCTCAGTGATGTTTATAATCTATCGCTATGGTTACAGTGTTATTTCATGGGAAGGAAACTGACCTCAGTTACCTGTTCGTGCAGACAGAGCTCTTTCAGAGTCTGCCTGGAGTCTGGATGAACATAATGGTGCTGGGAGGCATGACCAACAAGGAGGTTTGGTCCCTTTTTGAGTCTTGGTCCTCCTTATAACGTCTAGGGAGTGTTTCCTTGCCGCTGTCGCCCTAGGCTTGCTCAGTTTGGGTTTGGCTCTAGATATTAGAAGATAATCTAAAATTGTAAAGCTGCTTTGAGACAATGCTCCATTGTAATAAAGCGCTGCAGAAATAAAGCTGACTTGATTTGACGTGTGGCTTATTCTATTGTCAGGATTACATAGGAAAATATAATAATCTTTTGCATCTGTTTATCCTCCATCTCTGTTTTCTGTTCTTTAATCTACTATAGCAAGAGAAACTCCATACAAACTTTACACTCAGCAGACACACACACACCCAAATGAGCGAATGTTCCCAGAATTCCTCAGAGTTTGATGAAGACCTGAGATTACACCCACTCTCAAGCAGATCCTTCACTCCTACACAAACACCCACAAGCTGATTATCTGCAGGTAAAGTCTTTGATGTTATCTCTTCCTTTACCCGAGAACGAGAAGATAACCTGCCAGCATTTGCGCTGTTTAAGCAGACACTGAAGCAGAATGGATGCTTCAAAGGCTGGGAGATTTACTGCAGGTTCATCAGGAGGTTACACAGGTCAGAGCAGTTCTCACTTTTCGCTACCCTGCGACTGGCCCCTATTTAAATATGATCCAGACTCTTCTCATGGAGGGTTGTGTTCAGGACTATGACGATGTGTTCATACACACCTAAGGTCGGGGAGACTTTGCCTATGGCACTAGTGAGTGTCCCAGTTGGCAGGTGATGGTGACTGGATGAATCAGAGTGCCTTATGATGGTTTTTATTAGATCCCAAACCAATCACATTCACCAATGGTAGTGGATCATTCACATGGACATACAGTATGTAGTGTAATACCAGATGCTCCATTGCTGGCCGGCACTGAGGTGTGTTCAGAAACCCAAGTATCAAAGTATCATGTAGAGAAAGGACTGATTTATTCTGTTTGAATTGATTGTTCATATTCAATAACGATCGAGAAAAAAGTTTAGTTTATAAGGTGGACTCAATTTCTGAGTCCACCTTACCTCGAGACCAAGACAAGACCGAGTCCAAATGAGGTTGAGACCGAGACTGCTTGATTACAGTCTCGAGACCCGACTCGTAGTACTACACTATTTACATCTGACTTCTTTTTGCTCTTAGTCATCCTCTCTAAAGCCAAAATGCGTGCAAAGGATGGACATGCCATTTTTCTTTGGTACCAGCTTCTTGTTTGAGTTCTCCTCAGTGTTGCTTCCATGTCGCTGAGCGAACACGCAGTAGTATGTTTTTAAGAGAGAACATGAACACAGACAGTGCGGAAGTAACAGATTAACAAACACAAAACCAAAGTAATCAACTTGGCCAAGATTATGTCAGTTAGAAGTTCTGACTGTCAGTTTCAATTAAGTTTTAATGAATTGCCCAGCTCTATGTCCAATGCACCCATAATGTGCACCAGTGGCTTTTTGGATGAACTGAGTTGTTGATTACTTAAAATGTATTTCATACTTCAGATCATTGATCATGTTGAAAGGAGAGATCCAGTTCTCCAAAACAGAAATACTTGAATTAAGAGAGCATAAGCAAATGGCATATGATTTAGTAAAATAATTTAGACATATGGGATTCAGGAAGCATTCATCACTCAGCAAGAGAGTCCAGCAACAAAAAAAAGTCCACAAGTAGAAAAATGTTTCTTTCTTCACCCTTTCTTCAACTCTCCAAACCTTTTGTGTGGCCTGAACTTCCATAAAGCTCACTTGAGACGTTAAATAAATTAGAGCAAGCGACTGAAATGGGGCTCGCCCCGAAAACTTTTAAAGCACCACATATAAATCTCTTAACTTTTACTCCCCTCAGCAGGGACCAGGGAGCTCAGCTAACCCCCAAACGGACCCTAGCACCTCCACAGTGCCATTAAATCTGATGTTCCCTGGACAGCCGTTGAGCTGGGAAGGAAGAAGGCTCCGGTGCAGTTAACAAGGTCTCTAACACGGCTGCTGCTGCGTCCCAACTCCATGGGAAAGCATATTAGAATATGAATTCAGATACTCCCTCACTCCCCAGTCTCCTAACTCATTGAGGTTGGTTCAAGCTGAGATATTGCCTAACCATAAAACCTGAACGTGAGCTTGTGCTGCATTACTGAAGGGGTTATAAGGGTTATGGTGGATCCAATATGCCTTTGGATGACGCTGCCTCTCATTGTGGCGTTTCAGAGAGGGCCGGAGCTTAGCACCAGATCAGGTTTCTGAGTATTAATGTATGGTAACGTCAGTAGCATCACAGAGACGGCTGTGACAGATGCCTGTTACTCACAGCTCAACAGTGCCCAAGGCTTTACATGCGCTGGTCGTCCTCATACAAGCAGAGGGTGGGGGGTGAGTTGTCCTTACAGATTTATAGAATAGACTTGTTCAGATCTGTACCTTTATCCAGCCCAACATCAAGCTAAATAACTGAAGCGCCTCTCAGACCATTTTCTGCTCGCTGGTGTATTGCCATGGCTAAATACTTTCCATCAAAATTCACTTTTTAATGAATTTTTGTGTGTGTTGTTCATCATGCATGTTGAAATCAACAGCTAGAGAGAAAGTAGATTCAATTCGGGCTCCAGTGACCCAGATGTTTTGGCGTCCGTTTGGGAGTGCTCTGGTTTCCTTCTGGTTGTATTGTAGTAAAGAAACTGAGAAATAATTATATACAATTGTTATGCCATTGTGCTGTGTCAATGTGTTGTGCTGGTACGAGTGGATCAGACACTAGCAGTGCTGCTGGAGTTTTTAAACACCATTCACTCACTATTCACTAACTCCATTAGACATGTCTAGCTTATCGCTCCACCTTGTAGATGTAGAGTCAGAGACAGTAGTTGTTGCACAGTTTGTGTTTGTCATCCTCTAATCCTTCATTAGTGCTCACAGGATGCTGATGGCTGGACATTTTTGCTAGCAGTGACACTAAGGTGTTTAAAAACTCCAGCAGCACTGCTGTATCTGATCCACTCGTACCAGCACAGCACACACTAACACACCACCACCACCACATCAGGGTCAGTGCAGTGCTGAGAATGATCCACCTCCCAAACAGGACCTGATCTGTGCTGGTCCTGTGGGGGTCCTGACCATTAGAGAACAGAGTAAAGGGGACCAACAAAGGATGTAGAGAACAGACGGACTACAGTCTGTAATTGAAGAACTACAAAGTGCAGTGAGCACTAAAACTGAAATAAAGCAGAATATAAACTGAAAATATAGAATGCCTGAGACTTTTGCACAGTGCTGTATATCTAAAACAAAACTCTACTTTACTTCACCCCGTCATGCGTCTCAGTTTCCACCCAACCAAACCCCTTAACCTGCCTCAAGAGATTAGTGGGTTTGCTCGTAATGACTTCCTTTCATGACTCACATGAGTGGTCACTTGCAGTACAAGGAGACAAAAATGTCACAGGGAGCACATTATGCAGCTGCCCATTTGCAGCATGCTGTTCTAGCTAACTAGCTACCTACAACCCCAAACAAACACGCAAACTTTTGACTTTTATTTCATTGCAGACAGTCTGTACTCAAGATACTTCATGTTTTTTCTAGTCAAATTAATTTTATTTGTTAATAAACATCCATTTCAGAATTTCAGGTCTGCAACGCATTTAAAAAAAATTGGGACTGGGCCAATTTAGGGCTAGTAATGAGGGGAAAAAAATGATCAGAGGATCTCCAGTTTATCACCAAATGTGTGAGAAAATTATTGAAATGTTTAAAAAGAAAGACTGGAAGGGATTTCCTTGCTCTACAGTGCATAATATCATTAAACGATTCAAGGAATCTGGAGGAATTTCAGTGTAAAAGGTAAGAGCACAAGCCTAAACTGAAGACGGGTGATCTCCGCTCCCTCAGACGACACTGCATCAAGAACCATCATTCATCAATAGCTGATAGAACCACATGGGCAAGGGATTCCTTTATCAAACCTTTATCAAGCTCTACAATACAGAGTTACATTCACAAATGCCACTTAAAACGTTACTGTGCTAAAAAGAAGGCTCATGTTATAACCATGTCCAGAAGGGGCATGGAAAAATGTTATAAATAGTTTTGCAGTGTGTTGCAGACTTGAAATGCAGGAAGGGATGTTTATTAGCAGATGATATGAAGTTGAGCAGAAAAAACAAACTATTTTGGGTTCATACTCTCTGTAATGAAGAAACTGCATTTTTTTAAAAACTGCTCTTTCCACACTGTCCAAACCTTTTCTGATTCTAGATTGTTGTAATTCACTAACTCTGACACGATACCTGTTAGTTTCCTAATTGTATACAAGAATAATATAATGATGTTTCTAGCTGTCGTGTACAGATAGAGCAGTTGGTCTCATGAATTGAAGTGTAGAAGCATTTGGTTTTTAAAACATAAAGAATTTTAATGCTCTTATTTTTCATTTGAAAAGACATTGTTGGCTCTCAGTGTCTTCTGGGTAAACACCTGACTCTGAATTGTCTCTTTGGCTCAACCAGATAAAGTATTGGAAAGCGACTTAAGTTACTGACTGAAAAATGGGGCAGGAATCGCCGATGAAGGCTTTCCGCACAAAACATACTGCAACAGATCTCGGCTATATCACCTTCTCTCTCCTGCATCTTGTATTTTCGCCACATCTTCATCTTTTTCTCTGCCTGCACGTCTTTCTCTCACAGAGCCCTGAGAGCTGGAAGAGATTAAACCTAACACCGAACACATGGCAGCGTTTATAGAAGGCAAATGAGTTGAGAAATCAAATTTGCTTAAAGATTCCAGCGCCGGTACTCGGGAGCTTGTTACTGTGGGAGATGGTAAAGGGTACGATATTACATCCAATAGAGATAAAGAGCGAGAACAGAAAGGCGTTACAAAACAAATGTCACGATGCACACTGGGGGACTTGTGGAGTCAGAGTCAGGTTGTTTAGGTAGGTCTCTGAGCAAACAGAGGCCAAAAAGTCCTAAATCCAATCGAATGTTCCAGAGATGTAACCAGAGAAACATAGTAACAAGAAAAACACTCATAAAAAACCAAGGGCAATAACACAGTTCAGATCTCATTAAGGAAATTGCAAACCTTTATACTGATTGAAAGATTGGCAGGGTGTAAACAGGCAACCGACGATGGACCGAATACAGTCTGCACTGGTTTGCGGGTCCATAAAATGTCCCACCACCCTCTCATTAGACCCACATGACCACGGGCTCCACTTTTGACTCTTACTCGGTCTTACGCTGTCAAAGCTACCTGAAGTAAAGTGGGTTCACCAGTATAGACCAGCTTAGCTGTCTTTGTTTGGTTCTCTCTTGTAACTGTCGCAGGAGTGATTTGGGTATTGGAAGATCTCACAAGGGCTGGTCAGTTCCAGAAGCTCTGGACTCAACTCAGTTTCTGAATCCAAGCACATAATGGCCTAAAGGTATCTGCTAGAGCTTTAGCAGAAGATGGACGATCTAAAGTGCTCAGAAGTTTGGCTCCACTTTGAGAGAAAATGAAAAGGCTAAATGCAATCCTTGTCGAAAGTTGATCTGCTGTAAAGGAGGTTGCAGCTCCAGTATGTCATGACATCTAAGGCACCAGCATTACGCTGAGCTTCAGCAGTGTACTGGGTTCGACTGGGTTCCATACCAGACCCAGCTGTGTTAACTGGGAGAGTTTAAAACGCTTAACGTCAACATAGTTTAGCGTGGCTTAATGTACTAAAACAACAACTTTGGAAAACCAAACTTCTCTCAGTTATTACTGGTCATAAGTAATTTCTACTGCTGAATGACGAACCTGTGACCATTTCAAACAGACAGTAATCGTTTTTCTCTTAAATGGGAAGATTTTTTCTTCCCATTTAAACCTATTATAAGTCTTAACGTGAAATGAGTCCTTTCCCAATGGCACATGTTCATCATTTCAGCAGTAGAGGTTACTCATGAACAGTAGACTTGAGTGTTGAGTTCAAGTTCTTGATTCTTGAAAACGTTTCACATCTCATCCGAAAGGCTTTCTCAGTTCTAGAAGCTGAAGAGGTGTCACCTTGAGGGAGGTCTTGAGAGTCCTTCACCCACCCTGTCAATACACGAGTCAGTAGGATCACAGGAGCCAAGGTGTGACCCATTAGTGAGTTGTTGCCCCACCCTGACACCATTTGAGACATTAGACTCACATGGATTGAGGTGTGAATGAGGGTTAAACCTCCTGGGAAGGGATCTCATTTGTAGCTGGCTGATAGCTGGTGAGGTAAAAACACCTCTCTGTTCAACAATGGTTGTCCAATTTGCTCATAAATCGGCTCTTTCACACCTCTTTCAAACCATCTGTCTTCTCTGTCCAAAATATAAACATTTATATCGTCAAAAAGTGTCCCTTGTCCTGTAGATGCAAATGAACCGCTGAATCCTGTCCTGGGACAAGCTGCAATACCTGGGACTCCATTTACATTTTTGTCATTGAGCAACTTGCATCTGATACAAGCTTACAATCCAAGCAAAGGTCTTGTCCAACAGTGGTAATTTGAAACCCTGGACCTTCTGTTTCACAGTCAGGTACCCTAACCAGTAGGCTACCACAGTGCCCATCAGGTTCTAGAATTGAAGAAGCCTTGTGGATGAGAGAAACATCTTCAAGAACCAAGAAGAAGTCCAGTTGCCTTCAATGCAATACTCATGTCTACCATGACCTGGATGACTGAGAACTTACACAGATTTCTGACCAGTACGAACGGAGAGAAGTCTGGTGTTCCTAAGTCCCTGCTTTAGTACATTAAGCCACGTTTAGCATTTACACCTGTTATTAGGGGTGCAAGATACAGAAATGTCATGATACGATACCTACTGCTGTTTTTGCTCCACGATACGATATATTTTCGATACAAAATGAAGATGGAAATTTGATTTTAATTCCCTTTTTAGTGTTGAGATCAAGGAGCCCAGTATAACTTCCTGCTCTGCAAGCTTGAAACATGGCTTGCTTTCCTAGGGTTCAAAAAAATCCCCAAAAAGCTCTGCCATTGCTGATTTCTTTTTTTGAAGGGCATGGTCTAGGCACCTCAGGGTCCACACTCTCTTCTGAAGGATTTGTCACCATATTCTGTCTAACTTTGCACTATAGAGATAAATTCTAAGCTTATTTGTTATATTTGAGTTTATGTTTCCTCCTATTAATAAAAACAGCATGAAGCTTATCTGATTCTGCCAATGCTTCAAATCTTTGTGGTGAGATTATATGCTCTTTTCTTACTTACAGTATCTAGATGGAGCACAGAACCTATTACATAACCTGCCACTAGATGTCACTTGTAATACTACAGCAGATGACTGCACATCAGTAGCGCCAGTTGATGAATGGCTCAGTAAAGTTTTTTAAAAATAAAATCTTAATGTATTCAATTCACAGCTTGTATTGTATCGAAAGCCCTGTTTCGACAAAAATGTTTCTTACTATGTGCCTCGGACACCCCTACCTGTTATCCTAATGTAACTGGTGTAGACAGGATTCGAGGCGGTTGATGCAACACTTATATTGTGACGACGCAAAAGCCTTACGTTCCAGAGTGAGTCAGAGCTCCCATGACAGAGACCAGGCATCAGTACCACTGTATATATGATTTGATTGTTAGTATCGTTTCATTTTATTGTTAAATGCCATGACATGAGACACTTGTTTGTTGCTCTGTGTTTATTCCCAGTTGCCGTGGCAACGCAGAGCAGAAAAGGACAAATTTTGAATTAGCTATACAGAGAAAGAGGGAAGGAAAGGGCGAGAGAGAGGTCCGTTCAGATAGCAGAGTTTAACTTGGCGGTGGAAGACAGTGTGTAAGCAGAGGGCTTAATTGGTTTCTGATGCCCCGGTTAGCATTGCATCAGATCACCTGCCCACATGTTTACATCCACAGTAATAATATTCATCATAAGAGGCCTTGTTAATGTGAATTCTGAACTCAAGTTAGCCAAAGTTGAATTTTATGTGAGGTTTTATTTGCTTACTGACTACACTGCCAATCGCTTTATAGAAGACCCCTATTTCAGCCGTTCAGTGTTTCTATGTACCTTGAAAAGACAGTGGACAAAACTCAAATGGAATTGATTTAACAGACCTGAATCTACATTTTATCTCATCAAAAGTAGCCAAATCTGCGGATACAATAGCCCAGTGGTTCCCAAACTTTTTCTGCAGGTCCCCTTTTGTAGGTGAGCATATTTTGAGCCTAGATCAAATCCTAACTGCATGTTAGTTGGATTATGTTCTTGGGTTATTACTTATTTGTACTAGTATGAGGTAATGTTTACTACGAAGAATACAAAGCACTTGCGCAAGTCGCTCTGGATAAGGGTGTCTGCTAAATGCTGTAAATGTTAATGCAAAGGTAAGTGAGTCTGTGTTTGTGAGTTTGGATCGTGATTTTAACCTGAGATCTCTGGAGCTGCGAGTCACCACCGTGCTGCCCAGCCTCGTGCTACTTTAGGTTATTCACTAGAAATGACTGGTGTCTACTTAAATGTCAGTAGAACTGTAAAACTGCATATCAGTAGCTGATAGAACCACGTGGGCAAACAGTCTTCAAACACTACGATACAGAGTTACATTCACAAATGCCACTTAAAACGTTTCTGTGCAAATACACACACTCGCAACTCTTTAGAGACACCAATGAACCTAACATGCATGTCAGAGTAAACCCATGCAGGCTCCGCACAAAAAGGCCCCAGACCACCCCACCTGGGATTGAACCCAGGACCTTCTCGCTGTGAGGTGCCAGTGCTACCCACCGAGGTGCCACCCAAGACAAAAAAAATGAGTTCTAAAGTTACAACAATTCTCAAAGTAAACACAAAAACAGCAAATAATCCCTAAAAACTTCAAAACAAGCAAGAGAGTAAAAATAAGTCCTTAAATGATTTTTTAAAAACATCAACTCACGCTGAGAGTCTAATGTCAGTGAGGAACCTATTGGGCATAAGCTTCAAAGGCCTGGTCCCCTTTTGATTTTAGTTTAGTTTGGGGAAGGTAACAGCCCCTGATTTAAAGACCTACATGATCTCGTATGCTGCGGCCCCACTGTCAGATTTCTTCAGTTATCTGATTATTCAAGTGGTCATGTATTCAGCATTGTCCGATGTAGAAAACAGATTAAGAAATCCGATAAAGAGAGCTGGATTTTAACTCAGTAATTAGATTTCTCATAGCATACCTGATTATAATCGGATTTGGCAGTCTACATACGTGCCCACAGCGGCTAGCGGAAAACAAACATGGTTGCCACGTCTGCTTATTCTTAGAGATTCGGCTTCTTTTGGGATTATTTACATAAACGAGATGGGGAATCCTCTTGTGGGATCTGGCAACCCTGGAATTGAATGCAGCACCTGCTAAATGGCTATCGAGCACTTTGTGGAGACTCTGAAACGCAGTATATACTCAAGAAAATTAAGAATTTGATTATTTAATATTAAAAATTCAAGTTTACGTCACATCTTTCTGTGAGATTACTGGCTGGTTGCAAAGAAGAAATCTGATTATTCCCTGGGCCATTATCGGATTACTGGAGTGCATGTAAACTCCTTGATCGGATTACTGACACATTATGTGAGCACAAGTATTTTAAAATCTATTCTGTAACGCACAACGGAGACCAGCACTGGTGTAATATGCTCCCTGTGTGTAAAAAGTCCTAAAACTTTTGACCAATAGTGCATAATGTAGGAACTCTGACACAAACGGTAAATTCCACTGTAATGAAACTCATTCGACTCAGATCGGATTCAGCGTGCTTCCTGTTCAGCAGCAGTTCAGCTCGGCTTTAAGACGTCCTCACCTCGGCCGTTTATAGACAGATTTAGTGCTGCGAGCAGCAGCAAACACAAACAGCACCTGCGCTCTTTACTGGATCTCCATAGCTCAGAGTAAAACAAGCTGTCAGGATCAGCTGGCGCTGTCTGTTCAAACAGCCCTGACCTGCAGGCGACCTGAACACAGACGCAGGGGGACGAGGGTGCGAAATGGAAAGCGAAAGGTCACTCATTCACTATGGACACCAGGCTTCCATTTGGTTTCCATTTCATTTAATTTAAGTGCCATGCTCTGGAGGTGACGTTACGATACATAGGCAAAGGTTTGCGGACACCCAAACGTTACGGGTATTAGTATGGCACCTCTTTGAGAAGCTTCCCATTTGATTCTGGAATGTGAGGCGTGAGGGCTGGGTGCTGATTTTGAACAATGGCACCTGGGTTACATTTCAACTGACATGTGATGGAGTTCAAATCAAGGCTCTCTGTGCAAGCCAGCCAAATTCTCCATCTAAGAGGGTTAAACCATTCTTGATGGACCTTTTTTTGTCTTAGGACAGAACATTAGGAAGCTAGACTGACTTGCTGATGGTGGAAAACCTATGAAAGTGTATTGACAGTCACTGCCTGTCTATGGAGAATCCAGGCCTGTATTCTTCACATTATGTATCTGTTCATAGTGAAATATAGAGATCACTGATGAGAAGGACTGTCTACATAGTTAGTGAGAGATTCAGACCAACAGGGGAAGTTCTTTCCACCAGCTGGGGCAGTAAAGTGGGGGTTTGATGCTTGTTTTTTGGTCCAGGTCCAGTCCAGGTCCAGTCGGGCCATGCTTGAGTGTTGAAGGGTGCGAGGTACAGATTTAGACCAACTTATTATTAAAAAAAAGAGCAAGACTTTAGTAGCCTAGTCCGAGTCAAGACCAAGACCAGGAGGAGCTGAGACCGAGGCCAGATGTATTTCATTATAGATTTGGAAAAATATAACAATAATTATACATAGCCTAAAATTATTATTAATTCTTATTATATTATAGTCCTAGTCAAACTAATGCAGTGTAACTTTTGGACATTGTCTTCTATCCATTTTTATTAAAAAATGTGAAAACAATAAGTCCAGAGTTTGAGGACACGATAAAGTAATGTCAGACTATTCAAAATAAAACGTGTCCATTGATTGGATCCCGAACAAGGAGAGCACTAGAAGCTCTTAATGAGCTGTTCTGCTCGACGACCGAGCTCTGATTGGTCAGCCTGATTTGAACGCCTCCCAATGACGCAGAAATTAGAACAGGCTCTGATTAAAAGTTTTACGCAGCGTCGCTTTCCATCAGTTCCGGACTCGGTGTGAAGGACGGCGGTAATACATGACAAGAAGGAGTCCAAATAAGGTTGAGACGGAGACAAGACAGAGACAGCTTGTTAATGGTCTCGAGACTGAGACCGGACTCGAGTACTGCATCATGAACATCTACCTTTACTAATTTTTCCCGAACGACGATGAAAGGATGTGTAGAACAGAAGGTCATGACCCTAACAACCATCCCCAAGGCAGGCCTGAGAACAGACAGATCCATCGACCTGAATGTGTGGGTTTCATTCCTGCAGTAATGGTTTTACCGGTCATCCCTCCCACACACACACACACACACACACACACACACACACACACACACACACACACACACAGACAGGATGGGCTGGGGTTCCTCAAACCCCTCCCTGGTTTGCTGAGGTATGAAAGCTGGAATGTGGATAAAGAGAACATTCCAGTTCCTTCATGACTGTGTGGCTGTTTCTTAATGTGCAACAAGCTGACTTATGTTTCTGAGAACACAGATTCTTGCCAAGTTACATAGTGATGGAGATACAACTGGAACAATAGCAGAAATTAATACGTTCTTACAGGTCTGACTACTCTTAAGTAACTTGCATATTCAAAAAAAAAGTTAATCAGACAGAAAACATGTTTTTCCTTAGAGCTTAAAAGCAAGATTACAACTCTATAATTTACAATCTATGACCATATCTTAGATTTAATGCAATCTGATGTGAATAGATGTCGTCTTGAAGGCATCTCATGTTGCTCTAAAATCTCAGTGTACTTTTCTGCATTAATGCTGCATCACAGAAGTGGAAATGACCTTTACCAAGGGCCCTGACCCGACCCCATACCATGACAGAGCCTGGCTTTTGGACTTGTTCCTCATCTTCGTCTTTGTTCCAAAAGAGATCTGTTATACTGATGGGTCTGAGCACAATCCCCGTTCCCACTGTATGATGGTCCATGATGGTCCTCCGAGCCCAACGAAGTCGACGACGCTTCTGGACATGGTTATAACATGAGACTTCTTTTTAGCACAGTAACGTTTTAAGTGGCATTTGTGAATGTAACTGTATTGTAGAGCTTGATAAAGGTTTGATAAAATAATCCCTTGTCCATGTGGTTCTATCAGCTATTGATGAATGGGACAGGGGATCACCCCTCTTCAAGTTTAGACTTGCACTCTTACCCTTTATGCACTGAAATTCCTGTAGAGGAAGAAATATGTAAATCCCTTCCAATCCTTCTTTGAAGAACATTGTTTTTTAATTTTGTTCTGTTCTGGTTCCTGCACAAACTCCGAACAGAGTTTAGTTGGATCATATTCGGGGCTGTAAAGCATATTAAGCATGATTAGGGGTCTGTCGAATTCTAAACGTATATACAAGAAGCGCAGTTCAAAAACAGATCAAAAACAGTAGTTGTTGATAACGTCAACGTCCATGACAGACGCTCTTCTGCCAGATCTCTGTAAACCAAGGAACAGACTTTGGTAAACCTCAGGAAAGTTTTGGGAAAATGGAAAAAAGGGCTGAATTGTGGTTTGACAAAGAAACCAAACGTATTAAGTATTTGGCCAGAAAAATGTACGCGTCATCCCAACATTTTCAGCCCAGTCACTGCCAGTCCACCAGAATTACTCCCACTAGTTCTGAGGTCTGGGGATGTACCAAATGCTGCTCTACACTAAACACTCTAAAAATTACAGAATGTAAAAAAAAATATTGCAGAACATCTGCCTGTGTGCCTGGATAAACTTGTTGTTAAGGACTGGAACACTTGTTGTTTGTGAAATTAAATTTAACAACAGGTGAAACAGGTCGCTGACAGAAATGGACGCTGACCAGACATTGCAGTCACATCATCTGTAAATGTAAATATAAATGGATGTGCAAAATGGATCATTAAATGTGTCCAGATTGCCGCTGAAAAACAAGTGAACGCTATCTCTACAGCACTCCGAAAACTAAGCTGTTTCTACACATCCAACACACACCTGAGAACCAACATATGGGTTCTACATCTCACAATGGAATATAAACTTAACTAAACATGGCTGCACACAACCAAGAGGGAATGAGTCCAGCTAAAGAAACATAATTTCCAAAACAGGTAATGCAGTATCACTTATAAACCCTTTAAAACCTTTAAGTAGGTAAATCCAGCATGATGGTTACTAGTAGGAAGTCATAGGGTCCATACCGGGCTTAGCACTTCCTAGGTATAGAAAAAATAACGCCTAGCTCTGCACTGGCCCGCTTCGACGTGGTGCTGCGATTGGTTAATGTGTCCTCCATATGTCCAGGCAAGACTGGCCTAGTTGAACAAATACAAATGAAAAAGGAGCTGCATTTTTTTACCTGGTTAAACGGACATAAAAGTCGTTTTTATACATTCCATGGTTTTTAAATCTACGTGGAGCGCACACACAAACAAGTTCTGATCCAGTTACTTCGAATTTCGATAGTAAGACAGCGTAAGTTGGAAAATAATTCCACTGTCATATAAATTGTAAAAACTCACTTTGTCAAGCATGATTTGACACTATTTTCCTGGTGAAACGTCCCTTTTTGATTGAATTTGGTAATGAAATGTGAAGAAGGTTTTTTTTATGTTGTGGAATGGCATTCTGACTAAGGGGGGGGGGGGCGGCCTCATTATTTTTTGGCTTTTCTTTCACTCCAGTTCAAAACTCAACTTGTTCACTTTGAAATATGGAAAAAAAAAATCTAAATAGTGCATCTTTAAATCCTTTTAACTGGCCATCATTGAGAAAAAAGTAACAGAATCAGCAAATAAAAATCAAATGGCGAGACACTGGCAATCATTCTGTTTTTTTTTTTTTTATAACAGTGAAACAATACAGATCTACTCAAAGGCGATATGTAGTATAGCTTATTATAAATAGCCCCCAAATAAAATAAGATGTAGTCTAATAACTAATATGATTAATGAAATAATAGATTAACAATAGTAAATAGTATATGTAGTATAAATAGAAGTATACTTGCAGTATAATACAATAAATAATGAGTACTATTTATACTACATACACTATTTACTATCGTTAATCTATTATGATCATTATGTTATATATTATATTATATTTTTGCCATACAATCTTTGGAGAATTATGAGAAGTTGCCTGGACCAACATGGCGGCGACGTTGACGCATGATCCAGCAGCCGATGCGGCGTCTAGGTATATTCTTGCATAAATAAAAAAAATGTAAACAGAACAAAGTATGATGGATAATATATATGGCTGTTAAAATACACACGCTAACCCTTTTCCTAATTTGACCAGCTGTGTATGCCTACAATGTCTGGCATTAAAAGGCAGATTTTTATTCCTGATTATAATTTATTATAATTGCTAAGAACTCAGTCGTAACTAGAGTCTAGAACTTCTAAGTGTAATGGGAAACTCTCAATGTGTACATGTACTACAAAACTGAAGTACTACACTAGTCCAGACTGATTAATGCAAGTTAGTGGTCTTACTTATTCACCAGCACCATAGCTGCATGGCGACCGGTATAGTGAGTCCAAAACACCTCACATGCTGGACCTTTTAGAACAGAGAACAGCAAATGAGCTCCTAGGTACCGTGTATGAACAGGGACTGTGTGTCGTGTAAAACCATACAGGACATAAAGTCATCATTTTGCAGACACGAACATTTCCGAGAAAAAGCTGTGGGTGGAATCATATCTAGTGTGAAATGGTGTTTGTTCTGCCAGCGGTGACCGAGTTGAAAGAGCCATCCGTCCATCAGGAGAAACAATGCAGGAGCGATACACCCTCTTCACACTGCCTCTTATCCAAATAATCCCTCAGAGAGAGAGAGCGATGCGAGTGAATGGTACGTTCATGTGAAAAACAGAGCAAGGCAGAGGGAGGGAGGAAAGTTAAAAAAAAGAGAAGAGTCATTGGAACCACATTAGCCATGGAGGTGAAAGTGGGAGAGTGTGGCTTCTTTTCAGAGGGAATGGTCTTTAACACGTTTTTCTCTGCAGGCTGCTTAACTTAACGTGCCATTAAAGCTGTGAGAGGCTCCAGCCAGGATCTACAGGGACACTCGGGTTACTCCGGAACAATAAAAAAACCCGCTCTCCGTCCGCGCAGGAAAGATTGAAACATGAAAAGTGCGGTTTAGGTTCAGGAGACGTTTCAAAACCCTTCGGTTTATTTTATGGCTGATCGGATTGTCGGCGTTCTAGCGTTTAACTTTATGAAGCTCCTTCCAGGCCAAGAATCTGTCGACCGGCCTGTACAGGGCTCTGCCTGGTTATTGAAGAGCTTATAAAGTGAAAATGTAACCTTAATGACTTGAACTTCAATATTTACAATTAGTAGGTGACATTTTATTTGACTTGTTTTCCCTCTCAGTTGTTTTCTATTCGGTGTCACACAATGTTCCTACTGGCAGTGCGAACACAAACCAAAAAAAGGGACGAATTTGGGTCTTCGGGGAGCTCCGCGTTGGGGGGGTCGGGGTGCAGTTCCTCCCTAATAGGACCTTAGATGTGTTTGTGGTGAAAGCGGCTACCGAAATCCGTTACTGAAAGGGAAGAGAGCTAAGCCAACCTGCTCTTGCTTTTCCTCAGTGATCTCACTAATATAACTAACTAAATAAATAAATAACACTAATTAGTGCCATTAACCGACTCATTTTTGCTTCACAGTGCTGGGCCGCCATTGAGAAATGCCACCAATGGAAACACTGACTTAAAACTACAACAATTTAACACCAGACTTATCAGCAGTACATGACGTGTGTCAAACAAATAACAGGATTATTCATTTGGCTTACATTTGTGTTGGTCATTGTCCTTCTGGGGTCAGTCTCTGATGATGTGGTCGGACCATTCTGATTGTGGGTGGCATCTAACAAACACAAGCCTCCATGTGTCTCTGAAGTCCATTTCCTGTCCTGTGATTACAAAGCTGCCCTTAACCAGCTCTTAGAGGCTCCACTAAGAGGAGTGTAATTGTACACTAGGTCCATCCACGGGGCTTGGTCGACTTGGGTGGCACCATAATGGGCACCACGCTACATGTAAATGTTCATTCGTTCATTTATTGGTGAACGTATCTATACTTCCTGGACAGGACGCCGGTCCATCGCAGGGCGACGCCTACGATACTGGTGTATCAGACGAGGTTTGAACCAAAGCGCAGGAGCGACGCTGCCATGCTGACCATAAGTCTAAACATCACAAACACAACATTTTCATTATTTTAGTTTAGGAGTGTGTTTGCAGCATTTTCTCCACCCCCTGACCTGACCTGACCAGACCGACTCTTCCCTCCGTTAGTTGTATTGGCTACAGTAAATTAGCTCACACTTCTGAGGTTGGTTTGTTTGCTTTTGTCCATGTTTATGTCAGGTTGTTAGCTTTAGTCGGTTGGTTTCCTGCAGGAGACATAAATAGAAAATGTGAGGCTTTGTGTTATTTGGAGCCCAGGTTTCTCAACACAGTTTGATTTTGAGCATAGGATGTGTTTGGTCTTTCATTTTGGAACCTGCATAGTGATGTCACTCTCATGATGAATTTGTGACCAGCATTCAGCAGGCGCCCTCATCCAGAGTGACTTACAATCAACACACACAGGATAAACACACACAGGGACTTTCCATAGACATAATGATGACTGTAGCTAATTAACACTTAAACTAAACCTCAGTTGTCTAATAAAGCAAATCTTTTGGCTCGTTGGTTTTTCAAATGAAAATGAAAAAAAAAACAGGTTTTTAAAAAAGCGTTTTCCTAATGGGGCCCAGTACAATGTCCCCACAGCGTATATAAAATCTGCCTCAGGGACACACACACACACACACACACACACACATACAAAGAACAGACACCCACACACTCACACCCATACAGATACATAAACACATACATCTATACACAGACAGACATACACGCAGACACAACTCGCATATACAGAGAAAGACAGACAGATAGACAAACAAACACACACACAACATACACAAAAACAACACACACACACAACACACACACAGAGACACCCACAAACACACAAAAACACAGCACACACTCACAGACATACACACACAACAGAACACACACTCACATATACAGATTACAGACAGACACACACAAACGCAGACATTATCCACACAAGACACACCAACACACACATATGCACACACACATAAAGACAGACCAGACACACAGAGACCACACTCCATACAAGACACACATCTTATTTCTTCGGCTTCTCTGTATCGGGGTCACCCACAGCGAGTTAACGTTTCCAACTACACCCCTGTCCTCCACGTCCTCTTACTCTAACCCCAACTCCCTGCAATATCTTAATTTACAACATACCATTATAACTCCTCTTGCCCGTTCTTCCTTCTCCGGTCTCTTTGCACTGGCAAGCTCCATCGTCCAAATCCTAATACCAATATATCACCAACTATCCCTCCTCTGCACATGTCAAAACCACTCAGTCTTCCCTCTTGAATTTTGTCTCCAAATTTTCCAAACCTGTGCTGTTCCCTCTGATCATTCATTTCCTAATCCTGTTCCACCTAGACACTCTAACGAGAACCTCAAACATCTTAAGTTCGCCACCTCCCGCTTGCTTAGTCTCTTTGTCAGTGCCAATGTCTCTAAGCCATAACAACAAGGCTGGTCTCACTACTTATTATAAATCTTTCCTTTCACTTTTGCTGCGACCCTTGGTCAACAGCACTCCTGACATCTTCTCCACCCCTCCATCTGGCCATGCACCCTCTTCTTTACCTCCTTTCCACACTCCCATTCCTTGGACAGTTGATCCCCAAGTACATGAACTTCCTGGACCTTGTGACCACTGATTTACATGTAGCCTGACTGTCCCACGGCCTCCCTTCATTTACCACACATGTATTCTGTCTTACTGCAGTTGACTTTCATCCTCTCTTTCCAGATTATACCTCCACCTCTCCAAGTGCTCTTCTACCTGTTCCCTGTTCTCACTTACAGATCACATGTCGTCCTGCAAACATCCTTAGTCACTGGCGATTCATAGTTCTGACCTATCTGTTAGTCTGTCCACACCAGAGCAACATAAAGAAGGGACGCAGGGCCGATCCTTGATGCAGTACCACCTCTACCTGAAGCTATCTGTCACTCCTAAAGCACATCTCACGATGTCCCTCGGTCTCATTACTGTCCAGCACTAATCTAACGTACTTTTCAGCCACCGAGACTCCTAATACACCACCACAGTTCATCCCTTGGGCACCCTGTAATAAGCTTTCTCCAATCCCAAAGACGCAGGGTAGCTCTTTCTGGACCATCTATAGACTTCTCCAATCAAGCAGTTCAAAAGCAAAATCGATCCATGGTGCTCTTCATTTGGCATGAAACCATGACTGTTGTTCACACAATCCTGTCTGAGCCAGCTTCCAACAAAACTCCTCTCCCCAAATCTTCATTGTTGTGGCTCATCAACTTTATGCCCCTGTAAGAGCCAAACATTGTACATCACCTTCTTGTTAAAAAATCGGTACAAGTAAAAAACTTTTCCTCCCATCCTCCGGCATACTCTCATTCACCAGAATTCCGTTGAATAATGTAGTCAAAAAAAAACCACTTCCCCAGCTCTCCTAGACCTTTTCAACACCTTCAGACCGGTATGTCCCAGGTCCCCACTGCCTTTCGGTTCTTCACCTTTCAAAAGCTTTCCTCACTTCTCCTCGTAATCTTTGCTACATCCTGTTCCACAATTTCTACGCCATCCAACCTTCTTTCCCTTTCATTTTCTACATTCATCAACTCCTCAAAATACTCCTTCCATCTTTCCCTCACCCTCTCCTCACCTGACAGTACATTTCCATTTCTATCCTTGATCACCCTGACCTGCTGCACATCCTTTCCAGCTCTATCTCTCTGTCTCGCCAGCAGATACAACTCCTTCTCTCCTTCCCTACTGTCTAACCTGTCATATAACCCATCGTAGGCCTTCTGCTTGGCCTTTGCTACCTCCCTCTTTGCACTGTGCCGCATCTCCTTGTACTCCTGCCTACTCTCATTAGTCCTGTCCCTGTCCCATTACACACACACACACACACACACACACACACACACACACACACACACGTGTTATTTTCCCAACACAATGTCAATTTACACAGCTAATATCTAAACACATATCATCAACACAACCCTACAATACTGTGTGATGTCATTGAAACCTACTTATGTCGTACTTATGGTACATTAGCACAGTCACACAGTCTTATGGTACTGTAATGTAAATATAAAACATACTTTCACATGAACACTGCCTGCAGACGATACATAAATGAGCCAGAGATTCATCTCAAAACACAAGTATAACTCTACCATCTACACAACATCCAAAACCTAAACCGTTCTACACATCACTCCCTCCAGAAGATACACATTAACAATCACACACACTGCAGAACCAAAATATAAACACACACCATGGACTATAAACATGAATAATCATACCTCACTTAGAGAACCACTAAACTCCAGAACAGCTCGTGCAGCATCACCTTATAAACACTATAAACCTTTAACTAGGTGAATCCAGCATGGAGCCACCAGTAGGAAGTCATGGCGGTCACATGACCCGCGCTCGGCACTTCGAGGTTTATGGAGGTGAAGATTTTCCCTCTCTGCTTGTGTCCGTGTCTTAAAAGTGTCCGTGCGGAAACCCTGACCGGAATGTAGTTCCTACTAATGCGTGTAGGTATCAATACTCATGAAAGTATATTACATAATAAATGTAAACAAAACATCAAGGTATGACAAATAATGTTTATGACAGTAAAAATACACATGCTAAACCTTTTTTAATTTCACCAGTCACCACCATTTCTTATTATTATTTGTCATAATTGTTACGATCTCGGTTGTTAAAGCGAACGCACATTGCCTACCTGTAAATGTGAATATTGTGAAAACAGGTCCAGATCTTAACAAATGCCTTTAAGTATTGTGATCTGGTCGTTCTCTCTTTGAATACTCTTGCAGTGAGTAAATTGTCTGTACAGCTGTTTCGTTTTCGCAACTATACTAACTGACTGGCAGATTATGAGGATAAACGTACAACATGAAACGCACTGGGTCCTGACACGAGCCGATCCGTCCCTAGTTTATTATCCGAATCAAGTCGTGTGCAGGAACTCGCGTGAAACTTCTGTTCATTCCATGTGTCAGGGAACGAGCGCTAGGGCTCTGCTCCTCAGAAACGATCCAAAAACCGCCTGCTACAAGCATGCCAAAGTCTAACAGAGACTGGGACAGGCCTTCAACATGGCCCGCGAGTGTTGTGTGATTTTTGCCATGGCGCTCTGCACCGACCAATAGAACAGAGCATTTCTCATTTGGCAAGCAGCCCTGTAGATTTAACCATGACCGAAACCAGGGTTGCACCAGAAAGCCCGGAGTGTGGTGTGCGGTTTGGGTCCTTGTGTACGCACCGCACCGACAAAACAGGAATCGATATTAGGTTCTGATTATTAGTGGGCAAAATCCAAAAAACACACATGTCCACTGGACGTAAATCAGTTATCTCGCTCACTAGGGCAAAGGATGCAAAGCAGAGGGGCTGAAGTGAGGAAAAACAGGAAGAAAGACGGAGAGTTGAGTGGGGAGGAAAGGGAGAGGAGAATGGAACGATGCGAGGGAAGGAGAAAAGCAGATGAGCAACGGGAACAAGGATAAAAACTTAAAGTCCATAGAGAAAGAGAAATCCAGAGTCCAATAGAGTGATAGTGCTTAGATGAAAGGAAGCCATGATAATCCCTGCAATTGCCTCAATCATATCCATGTGCCCATGCCAGCAGTCCGCCTGTTTGGACCTTATATATGTGTGTGTGCGTGTGTGTTGTCCATGCTGACCCCATCGTAACCTTTTCACCCTGCCACGTTTGTATACGTACCTCCTGCAGTCCGTCTGACTCTCATTATAACCCCATTCAGCCCCAAACCGCAGGTGATTAGTGCATTACCCTTACGTTCATGCGTTAAAGCTTCGTTACACAGTGCACTTCAGTGCAGTTTATCAGCAGCGTCCTATCTTCGCTTAAACGCACCGGATTACTCCTAATTGCTTTCGACTGTTCATAAACCTACTTTATTCTCCTTTACCCTGCACAGCTCCTTCATTCGTGCAGGTTCAGGATTAGTCTGACATGGGCAGAGAAGCCGGTGTTATTTTAGTCTGATACAGGTAAGCCATATTTATGGGCTGCTCTCGTCTGTGTCTGGAAACGTTACCATATTTTGCTATGAATGAAATGTATATGTACGCATGGGCCAAAAGTCCAACACCACTAGTAAAAACGCTTCTATTTTGCATTTTTTCTAATTAAATACAATGTTTTTCTTTACAAATCATATAAACAGCATAACAAGTTGAGTAAAAATGAGAAATAATGACATACATTTTTGAATTTACTGGTATTTGGTGACGTGTCGCCTAATACCCATCATAGTTCACATGGTCTTGGCTGTAGCAGTGTCTACCTTTGTTATAATATCACTCTGGTATCCAGCTCCTCAAACTAAAACTGAAATAATACACTGCCTGGCCAAAAAAAGGTCACCACCTGGATTTAACTAAGCAAATAGTTAAATAGTTAAAAAGAGCCTCCTATTGGATAATTACTGCACTGGCGATTAAGTTCTTTAACCCTAACTGATGCAGTGCGGAACTTCTCATTTGTCAAACAACCATGTCGTGGAAAAATCTGTTTCAGAAGGGTCAGATTGTGAAAGAGTGGATCAGGGAGCATGAGAGATCATTTCCACACATGGATTGTCCACCACAGAGTCCAGAGCTGAACCCCATTGAGAATCTTTGGGATGTGCTGGAGGAGACTTTGTGCAGTGGAACAAATCCCATCATCAATACAAGATCTTGGAGAAAATAAATGCAGCTCTGGATAGAAATAAATGTTGGGACATTGCAGAAGCTTGTGGAGACGATGCCACAGTGGTCCGACCAAATATTACAGTCAGTCCAGCCAGTGTATGTGAAGCAGTACGATGGTGTACTGTGATCCACCAAAATTTTAAACTTGCATTCGTCACTCCATAATCCTCTTTTCCACTGATCTTCACTCCAATATTTGTCAGCTTTAGCATATCTTAGCCTTTTCACCCTGTTCCCCTTCTGAAAAAGTGGTTTCTTGGCTGCTACCCTTCCAAAAAGTCAAGCTTCTTCGGACTGTAGAAAAATCAACTTGGCAACCCGATGAAGCTGCCAGATGTTACTGCTCAAGTGTAGGGGGAGAAAACACTAAATTCTCACCACTGTAGCCTATAGAAACTGTTTTTGTTTCTCTGATTTTCATTTTTAAAACTTTTTAATACTGCATGATATTTTCTGTTTGTATTCTAATAAAGAGACTGAGAAATAATTATATATGGAAATTCTATTTTACCTAGGTACAGTGTATATACACACACATTGGAGTGTATGTATGGCTATATATTAATATAACAACATATATCTGTGTATATACTGGTGTTATATATTTATGTTTTCTATCCTGTTTTATACATGTATTTATCGGAATTCTTTTTAGTTTTTTGACACTTATTACTGTGTGCACTTCTATCACTTTGCTGCTATAATCTGTAAATTTCCCCTTTGTGGTACTAATAAAGGATTATCTTATCTTATTTTAGGATTATTTTATCGAATCTACTCATGGCCTAAGACTTTTGCACGATACTGTATGTGTTTACCCTGCTGCATTGATGTCGCTGTGATATGGTGACAGTGTTACAATCCTAATATATCAGTATTTAAATGATAAACTAGAAGAACATGGTTGGAACTGTGGTAGCCTAGCGGGTAAGGTACTGAACTCTGGACCCGAAGGTCCAGGGTTCAAATCCCACCTCTGCCAAGCTGCCACTGTTGGGTCCTTGAGCAAGTCCCTTAACCCCCACAATTGCTTGGATTGTAAGACTGTACCAATCATAAGTCGCTCTGGATAAGGGCGTCTGCTAAATGCTGTAAATGTAAATGGAAAAGGGATCAGTCTCCTGATTTAACACTTCATAGATTCAGCATTTGCTTTAAGTACTGCCGTCATTCCTTATCCTTCACTCAGCTTCATCATTCAGTGCTCACATCAACTCTGATGTTAAAACCTCATTTTCCTTCTCGGTAACATCGCCAAAATCAGATCATCCCTGTCTCAATCTGCTGCAGAAACTCTTATCCATCCATTTCGAGCCGTTTGGACTGTTGTAACTCCCTACTTGCTGGCATCAGTTTCTCGTACATTAACAAACTCCAGATGGTCCAGAACTGCTGCCCACCTTCTCATCCGCACCAGCTTGCATGACCATGTTACACCCATTCTCCAAGATCTTCGCTGGCTTCTGGTAAATTTGTTGCCCGAGCGGTGTGTTTGGGATCATTGTCATGCTGGAAGACCCAGCCACCTTCCATCTTCAATGCTCTCACTGATGGAAGGAGGTTTTGGCTTAAAATCTCACGATACATGGCCCTGTTCATTCTTCCCTTAACACGGATCAGTCGTCCTGTCCCCTTTGCAGAAAAACAGCCCCACAGCATGATGTTTTCACCCCCATGCTTCACAGTAGGTATGGTGTTCTTGGATCAACTCCAGCATTCTTTTTTCTCCAAAACACGACGAGTTGAAGTTTTTACCAAAAGTTTTTATTTAGTTTCACCTGACCACCTGATATTCTCCCATCCTCTTCTGGATCATCCATATGCTCTCTGGCAAACTTCAGACGGGCCTGGACATGTACTGGCTTAAGCAGGGGGACACGCCTGGCACTGCAGGATCTGAGTCCCTCTCGGCGTAGTGTGTTACTGATGGTAGCCTTTGTTACTTTGGTCCCAGCTCTCTGCAGGTCATTCATCAGGTCCCTCCGTGTAGTTCTGGGATTTTTGCTCACCGTTCTCATGATCATTTTGACCCCACGGAATGAGATCTTGCGTGGAGCCCCAGATTGAGGGAGATTATCAATGGTCTTGTATGCCTTACATTTTCTTACAATTGCTCCCACAGTTGATTTATTCACACCAACCTGCTTGCCTATTGTAGATTCACTCTTCCCAGCCTGCTGCAGGTCTACAATTTTCGTCCTGGTGTCCTTCGACAGCTCTTTGGTCTTGACCATGTTTGTGAGTGTACTTATGTGTACTCATGTTTGTGAGTGTACAAATACTTATTTTCCACCATGATTTACAATTAAATTCTTTAAATATCCTACAATCTGATTTCCTGGATTTTTTTTCTCATTTTGTCTCTCATAGTTGAAGTGTAGCTATGATGAAAATTACAGACCTCTCTCATCTTTCGAAGTAGGAGAACTTGCACAATCAGTGGCTGACTAAATACTTTTTTACCCCACTGTTCAGTTCAAGTTCAGTCAAATCTTATGCTGAAAGCATCCAGAGATTTTCCATCATATTTTCAGTACTGTGCAAAAGTCTTAAGCCACCATAACATCAGATACACCATTGTTTAGGGTCGTTGTTGTGCTGGAAGATAGATTACCATCTTCAGCTACTTAGCAGTTGGTCATAGGCTTTCCTCAAGAATTTAGGTTTACAGTAAGTCACCTAGATATGACCCAAGAGTGTCATATGTCCGAAAGTTTGTATGTATTATATTTAATATTTAGCCTAAGCATCCAGGTTGTGAGCCTCCAACACCTTATCTCTCTTACTTTCATTTTAGTGTCCATTGTTATGGCTCGCTGCTTCTTATAAAGATCATCACTGATGTTACACTTAATACCAGACATTCTCAGTTTAAAATTATACAAAAAGTAGGGAAGTACTGTACACAGTCGGTGTCACGACCACGGTCCTAAAGGACTACACTTCCCAGCATCCATTGCTCTTTCCACGTTATCCCTGTGCGGTGCATCATCTTTGTTTACATTCTGAATTCCTGATTTACTTCAGCTGTTTCTAGTTTCTGTCTCATTAGTTCGGTTATTCAAATCCCGTTTAAACCCTTCCTTTGCTTGGCGCGTTTGCTTTAGTGCGGATAACTGAAGAGTGCATTTGTTACTCCTAAGCTGGATTCTGTATTTTTGTATTATGTATCTTTTGTTTTTTGCCTATTTGAACATGTTTTGTTGGACTGTCTCATGTTTGTTTTGTTATGTTCAATTTTATAACTGGAAATTTTGTGCTATCTTGGCTGGGTCTCCCTTGAAAAAGAGATCAAGGGACCTCCTGCTTAAATAACAGCTAAATAAATAAAAAATAGTCAAGGTACAATGTTTGGCATATTAAATACCAATTTTTGGCATTGCCAGGTTGGGTGGTATGAGCAGTGTGCCCCGCCCAAAGCTGAAATGAAACCTCGCCACTGCTAAAACCCATGTTTAGATGTGAAATTTGGTTATCCAGTGTTTGTTGTGTTAAATCACACCCTGAGCAACCAAATTGTGCAGAGTTCATATCGCCAGTGTTGTTACGCCAGAAATGGGCCTTATGACTGAATGGTCTCCACCTACTCCTTTTGTTAGCAATCTTGGTCATCGCTGATACTTGCCCAGGGTCACTGGCAAGGAGTTAACAAGCACAGTTACAAAACCACCTGTAAAAGTTAGGAGAACAAGCCAAACTCAACACAGCAAGGAAAATGTCTGATCCAAAAGTTTCTCAAGGTCAAGAAGATTTGGTTTTTTAAAACTAATGCAGAGGTCTTTGATAGCTGTAGGAACTGAAGCCAAGATCTTCCGTGTCACTAAAGCAAAACGGTTCAACCAACGAGGCAACGATGATAAGACTGCGGTCGGCAGAGAAGGGTGCCATTTCGTTTCCGGACGACCCGCGACGAACATGCGCATTGAAAAACCCTCATACCAGGACGGGAGAGAGTTTATGATAGAAAGACGAAAAAAAAAGGAGCCAAAAAAATTCAGGGTAGCAAAATTCAGGTGTGTGTTTGATAAAATAGTGAATGTCCATTAACAGGAATGTGTTAGTATGACTATCAGATCTTTCTTCGCGCAAGTTCTTGACAAGTCCAAGCCACAATGACGTCGGGTGTGTACGGTTGCGGTGGATCTGGCGAAGCTGGTGAGATGTGGTAAATACCGCTTGTCACCTGTCCTCATGCTAAGGTAGTGATCAGTGGCAAAAAAAATGACTGATTGAGAACGATCGGCTTTACAACCGCACCGAGAGTGTGTGTGTGGATCCCAAATCCCCGAGGTCAAAGAGGCTCAACGTTAGGATGTCGTTACAGAGCAGTTTTGTTGATGTTGGAGTGGATGTCAGTTAGGGTTTTGTAATTGTTAGCAAGTGGACTCTGTCATGCAAATATGTGTGTGACAAATGTGTGTCATTCTAGGAATAATAACCAACAACATTTTTTTTTCCCCCGGGGGACTGTGTGAGCCCCCACCCTCAAATGTCAGTATTAAATAGTTATAAAAATAGCATCTAGAATAATCTATGGAACCCCTGATGACTCAAACAATTCAAAAATGAATTCTTATCCTCCTCACTTCCAATAGAAACCCCAAATCTCATTCCTACTCAAACACCAGTATCTGTTTTGCTCTCTTGGACTTCAGACTGCAGCCTCTAACCACAGGATGCTGTGTTTTTGGTTGATCCACTATTCCCATCTAGTAAGAACCAGAATATTTAGCAATTCAGGGGCCTGGAGAAAATTTGAAATGATTACAAGTATCAGTTTATAGCTGCAGCTTTTTCCAAAATCCGTCGCCAATCCGTCGCTTGTCAAAACCAATAAAAAATCATAAAAAGGGCTCCTTCCCACACAGATCGCAGGCACGGTTAGGCTCTCTTCTATTTGGACGGCAGACGCATCATTATGCTTGGAGCTCAGAAAGTCCTCACGATGCAGCGAAACCTTAGAAAGTTTCATCTCCAGGGCTGACTTCTCAAGATCAGGGTAGCTTAGCCAGAAGCTAATCAGTAGGTCATTGAAACATTTCAGAAGCTCCGAAATCTTTCTCCAGCTGTCCGTCTTCCTCTGTGTGGTACAGTGCTGTTACTTTGTGTGGCTCGGCAGGAGACCGTGCTAGAACGGGGGATTAAAGAGAGGTGGAACCCAAACCTCCCACTGGGAGCAGCAGCAGGGAAAGACCAGCTCTGTGATAAAACTCTGGGTCAATGCCAAACTGGACCTGTGTGTGTGTGTGTGTGCGTTTGTGTGTGAAATTTATATATTGTGATATACAGTACTGTGCAAAAGTCTTAGGCCACCATTAGATTTACTGTTTTAGGAACGGTATAATGTCCATATGTAACATATTGTAGCACCGGCTTGGAAAAATAATGTACTTCAGGCACGGCAAATTAAATACTTTTTCAGTCATGATACCATTTCTAAAACAATGGTACATCTATTCTAATGGTGGCCTAAGACTATTGCACAATTCTGTATAAGGATACAAGTATAGAACGATTTGGTATTTTTGTTATTTCTATCTTATGGGGACACTTTGCTGCTCCTCATAAAGAAAACCAGAGAAAAGAGAGAGCCAAAAGATTTGCTTGAGTTACTGAGGCACTAAAGTTAAGATTTGCAGTATTAGATTTATTTCTATAGCACGTTTTCAATGGAGCATTTTCTCAAAGCAGCTTTAGAAATTTATGTTATCTGTTATTATTAGACCAATTCAAAAAGAAGAAAGCTTGGGAGGACCAAGACCCAAACAGGGACCCAACCTCCTAATCTAATTAATAAGTTTATAGTGATAGTTTAAATAAACAGAAACAAAATAAATATTAACAGAGAGAACATATTAAAATATCTAATATTAAAATAGAATATAATAAGATGTAGACTAGTATATTAAAGAAAATTTAATACTCTTTAAAATATATAAATATATGTAGTATTAATAGAATTACGTGTTAGATATAGAATTAATTAGCTACAGTAATATGTCCGTAGAAAGTCCTCACAATGTGCATGTGTGTGTGTGTGTGTGTGTGTGTGTGTGTGTGTGTGTGTTTGACACATGGCCACCCACAGCCCTCCTCCATTAGGTTCTGAAAGCAGTGTGAGTTATGCCCGTCCTTCGTTGTGGTTGTGTGTGTGTCCTTCCCAATGTTCCCTCATACATCACATCCATGTCTCTAAGCATCACCGATTCCAGCAGGACACTTAACGTCTCTCCCTTCTTTCTACACCATATAATAATCACTGGAACATTAAAGACATTAAAGACATTAAAAACCAAACCTGGGTTTCCCCCTCTGTGTTCTGTGTTGAAAGGAACATATTTTTAAGATCTGCCTAAAAATTGTTAAGCCTTTACATGCTGCTTTGTGTATTGATGTGGCAAATAGTACAATACTTTATATTTTCTTGATTTTAAATTATATAGGACTTTTTACAATAGATCAAAGTGGCTTTACTGAGACTGGCCAGAACAGAGGCCACACCTCTTTCATTAGGACTGCTAGGTACAAAGGCCACGCCCCCTTTATTAGGACTGGGAGATACAGAGGCCATGCCTCCTTAATTAGGAGTGGAAGGTACATAGGCCAAGTCTTCTTCATTATGAGTGGAAGGTACAGAGGCCATGCCTCCTTTATTAGGACTGGTAAGTACATAGGCCACGCCTCCTTCATTAGGAGTAGAAGGTACAGCAAGAAGCCACACCTCCTTTACTGGGACTCACAGGTACAAAGAGAGGTCTCACCTTCTTTGCAAGGACTGACAGGTAGAGAGAGAGGCCACACCTTCTTTACTAGAACTCACAGGTACAAAGATAGGCAACACCCCCTTTATTCGAACTGATGGGCACATACAGTGGTGCTGGAAAGTTTATGAACCCTTTAGAATTTTCTATATTTCTGCACAAATATGACCTAAAACATCATCAGATTTTCACACAAGTCCTAAAAGTAGATAAAGAGAACCCAGTTAAACAAATGAGACAAAAATATTATACTTGGTCATTTATTGATTGAGGAAAATGATCCAATATTACATATTAGTGAGTGACAAAAGTATGTGACCCTCTAGGATTAGCAGGTAATTTGAAGGTGAAATTAGAGTCAGGTGTTTCAATCAATGGGATGACAATCAGGTGTGAGTGGGCACCCTGTTTTATTTAAAGATCAGGGATTTATCAATGTCTGCTCTTCACAACACCTGTTTGTGGAAGTGTATCATGGCACGAACAAAAAAGATTTCTGAGGACCTCAGAAAAAGAGTTGTTGATGCTCAGCAGGCTGGAAAATGTTACATAACCATCTCTAAAGAGTTTGGACTCCACCAATCCACAGTCAGACAGATTGTGTACAAATGGAGGAAATTCAAGACCATTGTTACCCTCCCCAGGAGTGGTCGACCAACAAAGATCACTCCAAGAGCAAGGTGTGTAATAGTTGGTGAGGTCACAAAGGACCCCAGGGTAACTTCTAAGCAACTGAAGGCCTCTCTCACA
>JAJAGP010002600.1:88938-106491 GCA_025084515.1 Ancistrus triradiatus
CTGAAGCGAGCAGCTAATGTGAGGAAACCCACCAACATCCCAGAGCTGAAGCTGTTCTGTACGGAGGAATGGGCTAAAATTCCTCCAAGCCGGTGTGCAGGACTGATCAACAGCTACAGTTATTGCTGAAATCCAACTATGATCAGATTGTTAAGTGCATGTAAACACACTCAGTGAAAGTGAGCCGAGTAGGGGTGTTCAGGCGGCATAGGTGCAGGTCGTCTACTACACTTGCTGTGAGGTTGAATCTTGGCATTTTTTCTGGCCTGTACGGTCATCAAGCAGAAACAATTGGAAATATTTGAGGAAGTAATCGGTCAGGACCAACTTGAGGAGCAAAGGGGGGGTACACAGAGCTACACAGGAATGTGGTAGGAATAGTCCCATAACTACATATGGAAATTGGCTTCAAACATTTCCAAGAATGAGGTATGTTAGGGAGCGGGTTCGACTTCAGCAGCAATTTCATTTGTATGGTTACTTTGTTAAATCCATAACACATTCTGCTGTATTATAAAACGGTTTAGGCAAGTATTCTGAGGTTCAGGTGTACAGGATGCTAACCTGGAGGCTCTCTTATTTTTAAGCAAGCCTCGTTGCTCCAGCGCTGCTGCACTTTAAATAAGTAAATTCCCACATGGTCGCTCACACAGACTTTAATAATGGTGCTGGCAGACCCTCTTGAGCCGTGTTTGTAATAAGCTATTGCTATTCAGGGGGTCGAGTTCCATTTGACCTCCATCTCATTGTCTTGTCCTGTGTTTGCTCGGCCCCCTCTCATGTTCCCTCTCGTTTTATCCAGGAGGTCGCCCACCCTACTTGTCTTTCTCTCCTCCAATTTTATCCTCTGCAGCAGCAGTCGTTTTTCCAATCATTCTTTCTTTTAATTATTTTTTCTCTTTGATGCAGAAGTCAGGAATGGAAGGGATGACTGGGTTTTTGGTGTTGCCAAGTCAAACATCAAGATCTGTTTGCAGACAAGTGTAGTGAGAGCAGACCAAGTCAGAGAGCGAGATAAAGCGACTTGGGTAAAGGAAGAACAGGGATTGGGAAGAAGGATGAGGAGATTTGTCTTTAACCACACCGAGACAGATCCTGTGTCCACCTCGGGCATCCTGGAGCTCAGAACGTGAGGATTATGGAGGAACCTGAGAGACGGGAGAAGGAATTCGACAGAGAACGGCTTACAGAGGAGCCACAGGCACCAGACTGCTGACAGTGTGCTTGTCAGGGTGGTAAAAAATCCCCTGATTTCCTGAAAGAGAAGAAAGTGAGGGGGAAGAGAGGGACATGAGCGAGACAGAGGAACGAGACACCAATGGTTAAACAGCTACATCAGGGTTTAATTTGAGCAGGGATGCAAAGGGTGGCCAAAATCACCCCATTTATATTTAACATATCGTCAACATGTACTGACCTCATGTTATTGTAAGCTACACTGTACCATAATACACTTTACAGACGCTCCCTGATTTAGGATGGGGATACATTCCGACAAATCCAGGGCTCAGTGTGTAGCCCTGTCGCCTCAGAAGGTCCTGGGTTCAATCCCATGCTGGGTCCTTTCTGTGTGATGTCCTCCCCGTGTCTCCGTGGGTTTACTCTGGGTACTAATCTGAGGTTAATTGCGCTAAATTGCCCCAAACTGAGCGTTTATACAACTAGTCTCGATGTAAACTGGTGTATCAATGTAACCTCGTGTCTGTCGGTGAAATGGCCACTGATGCTGGGAGTTTCTCCTTGTGTGCATTGCGTCTGGTTTGCTCATTCGGAGTCTAGACGTAAGACACTTTCACACCAAACAGTTCCAGGGACTCATTTGGGAGGAACTACCCCCACCGGAACTTCCCCGAGAACTGTATCCGTTCCAGGGCCTTTTTTGGTTTGCATTCGCACTGTGATGTACCGTGTGCTAGCGTCTTTCCCAGCCGACCGCTGCCTGACCTTTCTCCTTCCCATGCTGTCACTGGGAGAGTCGTGACAACCACAAGGAGCTGAACGGGGGTTGGTTTTATTTACAAAAGGCGACCAAAACCGAGAGAGATCGGGCAAAACCATAAATATACAGCCAAGGATCAAACACAGAAGCAGGATGGCAGGTAGAAAATTCAAAAGGCAAAATGGTAGCTGGTCAAAATGGAGCAAAGAACCAATTAGACAAAGAACAATAGGAAACCAAGAATGCTCAGAAACACACAACAAAACAATGAGGCGAGGCATGGGATAAAAGGGTTTGAATATCCAATATTGTGGAAACGAGATGCAAGTGTGTGTGTCTGTGTGTGTGATGAGATGCAGAAGAGGTCGGATTAAATCCCACAGTGATGGAGGAAACGGCTTCGTACCATACAAAGGCTGCCGAGTCTCGTTTGGTCGTCTCACTCCTTTTAATGGGTGCAGTGGTGATTATATAGTGGTTCTCAAACTTTTTTAGATAATAATATTTCTGAGCCCCCACACTCCCACACACACACACGTCTTTTAAGTCCAAACCTCATTGGAATTTATGCTAAACATTGTAATTCATACAAAACATGCAACACCTCTTATAGAATAAAACAGTGGAATTATAAGTGCCATGCATTTAGTATTTCACATTTTTACTGAGTAACAACATTCATTTGCTTTGCTGCATCTCCCTCCTGTAGTAGCTCCACCCACTTTGAGAACCACTCCAGTAGAAGATAAGATAAGAAAATCCTTTAATAGTCCCACAATGGGGAAATTCATAGTTTTACAGCAGCAACGGGACAGCAGCGCACTCTGTAGAGGAAAAACAAGTGTAGAAAGAATGAAAAACTATTTTGATATAAAGAGAAATATAAATGTATAACACCAGTATACAGTGGTGCTTGAAAGTTTGTGAACCCTTTAGAATTTTCTATATTTCTACATAAATATGACCTAAAGCATCATCAGATTTTCACACAAGTTCTAAAACTAGATAAAGAGAACCCAGTTACACAAATGAGACAAACATATTATACTTGGTCATTTATTTATTGAGGAAAATGACCCAATATTACATATTAGTGAGTGGCAAAAGTATGTGAGCCTTTGCTTTCAGTATCTGGTGTGACCCCAAACACCAAGAGGGAATGAGTCCACTTAAAGAAACAATAATTTCCAGAACAGGTAATGAGGCATCACCTTTTAAACCCTTTAAACGTTTAAGTAGAGCACAAACTTTTCGTGACGGAGAAAATTGCGACACCTAAAATCAACAAAGACTAACATAGCTCTGAACACTCCTGTTTACTCCACTGTATGTAGGTACGCTACTTACAGTATCATGTACACCTGCACTTTACCCCTCTATCACCCCTCTAAAAACAGAACTGTTACTGTATGTACTGAAGGTTTGTCCTGCACTGTTCCGTTACATGTGCACTTTACATAACGTCACGTAGTATTTGCTAGGACTGTCTGCTCTGTCATATTCTGCTGCATTCACAAGCCCTTTAGTAAGGAATCTCTGGTTTAGTTTATCCTGGCATGAAAGGAGTTCACAGGACAGAGGGTCAGTAGGAAGGTCACGTGACTCAGATCACTTGATCTGGAGAATCAGTACTGTTTAGGTATGACAGGAGGCATTCTCTGGAGTATGTGTATCTATGTGTGTGTGTGTGTGTGCATACCACACCTGTGCCCACCCATGTGCTTTTAATCATGACTCTGCCCACTCCAGAATAGATGAGATCACATCCAGCTGTGCAGCACATGCACCCACGGTCCAAATCTTGTTTGGTTTTCCACCTCACTTTCTCTGATATTGTTGTAGTGATTAAACAGATGATGAACAAGACAAAAGGAAATCAAAGAAAAAGATTACAAAAGATGTGAATGAATGTGAGGAACTTTTGCATGGAGCTATTCTCTATAATCATGTACTATACTGGGCAACACTGTGCTTTCTGCCACTGTACCCGGGCAACGTTGTGAGCGAAGGCCTCTTGCATTCAACTCTGCTCCATATGTTCATGGTATGCAGTTCCCTGTGCAGTGTTCTTTGAGAATTTGGTTGTGAAGGATCTGTGTTGACTACTAGAAACAATTCCTGCCTGGAAACAAAGGGATTTTTATTCACAAGCCATGAGACATGTTGGCGGTCCCTGTCTGTCAGTTTTGTCTTTCCGCCACAATCCTGATGAGATTTTCCACACATCAACATTGACATTCACTGCACTGTACCACCTCTTCTCCATCTATGAATTCCTTCACACACCTCACAGGTATTTATAGTCCGATCATCCTCGTGCAACGCCATCTGCTTTACCATACTGTACTATACTGCACTATACTATACTTTAATATACTATACTGTACTGCACTATACTATTATTGAACTATACTATATTACCCTATACTATACTGCACTGCACTATAGTACTGTATATTACAATATACTATACTGCACTATACTATACTATATTGCACTATAATATACTACACTGCACTATACTATACTGCACTATACTATATTATATTGCACTATACTATTCTATGTAGCATTGTACTACACTACACTACACTACACAAGACTTTTAACACGAACTAGACCTGAATTCTAATGTTGGCAAGAGAGTCTACACAGTCTGATGAAGAAGATTAGGCACCCCCTGGTCATATTTTGTTGACACATTTAACACAACCCCAGAAGGGACAGAATAAAATATTTTTGCAAATTTACGGAAACTATTAGTAGGTCAGTGCAGTGGTAACTTAAATTGACTAGTATTGAATTGTCTGGCCAAAACCTTTGCAGGTTTCTTTTTTTGTTGTTGTTTTTAGTAAATGCTTGCATGGCTCCCAGTATGTTTTAAATTATATACAGTAAAAGGAGAGCAGATGAACAGTGGTGGGTTTATAAGAGTTAGCTCTGTGTGTGTGTGTGTGTGTGTGTGTGTGTGTGTGTGTGTGTGGAGAGAATAGTGTGGCAGGATGCCTCTGGATTAAACCCTCAACATCTGCACCAACACATTAACGCTGGAGAAGAAAGAAGACAATAAAACAACGCACACAGAATGGATGGTGGGGGGACCCAAGGACGACAGAGGGCAAAAAGACACAAGATATCAGTTATGGATCGCTGTGGGGTTAAACGTTCCCACAGCTGGGTGTTCATACTAATCACTCACCCACTCACCCACTCACCCACTCACCCTTTTCAGACCTGCTTAACCCAAATCAGGGTCGCGGGGCCCGGGCCTAACTGGCAGCACACAGTGCAATGGATACACACCCTAAATCCTCAGGAGAGGGTTTATGCTTTAGTTAATGGTGTTATAAATCTAGGATGGGACTGGATGTGAAAGAGTGAGTGAGAGTGAGATATGGGGGGTGCTGGAATTAAAGTTTCGTCCTAAATATGAAACTCTATTTTGATTGACAATTACGTTGAAAATGATATTCGTGTTATGTAATATGTATTAAATACAGTCTGCATGTGTGTGTGTGTGTGTGTGTGTGTGTGTGTACAGGTGCTGTTTGCTCTGAATCAGACTCTGCGACAGCATGAAGGGGTGCGAGAGGGAAGCGTACAGGGTCCCTTCACCACTGAAGATCTCATCACACACTACAACTGTGGAGACCTGAGCTCCATCATCTTCAACCACGACACTTCACAGGTACACACACACACACACACACACACACACACACACATTGATAAATGTTCAGCCTCGAGTAAACTCTTTCTCTTATGAGAGAGAGACAGAGCGAGAAAGAGATGAATGGAGAGAGAGAGAGAGAGAGAGAGAGAGAGAGAGAGAGAGCAGTAGTAAGGATATTTCTCCTCGCCCTTCCATATTTTCTGTTTGGGTCAGACTAAGTTCAGCTGATGGCTGTTATACAGAAAACTTATCTGAGATTTAGTATGCAATCAGCTTCCCTTCTGACCCACCCTCCATCCATCCAGCTCTCTCTCTCTCTCTCCCTCTCTCTCTCCATTCATCTCTTTCTCGCTCTGTCTCTCTCTCATAAGAGAAAGAGTTTACTCGAGGCTGAACATTTATTAATGCCAGCAGAGAGAAAATGAACTCACCACAAATGACAAAGTAATGTCCTCACACGTACCCGCTATTGCCTGGTCTGTTAGTGAGCCACTGAGTTGTGACCAGGACCAGGTAAAAAACACCAATCAGCAAAACCATAGTAACGACCTGGTCTGCAGTGATGTTTAAGTATGTGTAGGTCCACATGAAAGCCTGGACCCTGGGTTTCCAAGCAGAACATCACTAGGCCATCACACATCCTCCACAGGCTCGTCTTGTGCATGGAGCATCGTCTCAAAGCAGCTTAACAATTTGAAATGATCTTCTAACTTACAAGGCCAATCCCAAATTGAGCAAGCCTAGGGCGACAGTGGCAAGGAGAAACTCCCTAAATGTTGTAAGGAAGAAACCTTGGAAGGACCAAGGATGACTTAGCTGCTATATGGAAGAATTAATCTAAGTTATTTAATTAATATGTTCATAGTAATAGTTTAAATAAGCACAAACATTTTTAAAATAAAATAACAGGTAGACTAACTATAATAAGGCAATGTGTTGGCTTATGTTTTATTTATGGAATATACTGACCTGAATCAAGCTGATGATTTCCTTAAATATGATCCACTTTCTCGTATACATACTGTAACATGGAGGGTTCCAGTGACTCCATCATCCCAGGTTAAAATCAATGTTTATGTCTTAGGCTGCGTCCAGTATGCGAGACCGGCTAGTGTGTACGAATACACAGTATGCATTAAACAGTATGCAAAAAGTCCCCGGATGACATCCTGCATCAGCAGCCATCTTCAAGTATGCCATGCTAAGGAGGACAAAAATGGCAGACAGCAAGGAGGCGGCTGTTTACAGTTGTAGATAAGATATAACCACAAAAATAAACTTGAGAAATGTTATGGATATGAACAACTATGATTTTTACTCATAGCATGTGTACCAGTTACCCGCTTTCCTATTCCTAAATGGTTGCCAGGTCTGCATCTTCTATAGGTGTGTTTTTATCTGGCAACCCAGGTATTAAACTCGCCACGGGTTGAAAGGAAGCAAAGCGGATCTGAACCGCAGAATGTATTCGAGAAGATGACGGATTTGATTATTTAATGCTACATTTTGGAGTTTAGGTCATATATTTCTATGAGCTTATTGCCTGGTTGCAAAGTAGAAATCCGATGATGGCCTGAGTCACATAAACAAGGTTTCCCATTATCGCATTACTCAAGTACATGTAAACTCGTTGATTGTTTTACTGACAAAATCTGATTTTCTGCTGTTATCGGATTATTAAGTGCATGTAAAAACATTGTGTGTGTGTGTGTGTGTGTGTGTGTGTGTGTGTGTCCTGCATGCAAAGGACCGGCCTGGACTCTATCATTCCCTGAAAGCTGTGAGGTCATAAGACAGCATGCAGTACATACCATTCTTTCGGGGTTATGCTGTAAAAGGATGTTTGGATGGTGACCACAGAGCAACTCATCTGTAGTGTCTAAACACATTAACATGTGTGATTGCAAGTTTTATGGTGACAATGCACAGCCTGGTTAGAAATCTCTCAGATAAACACACACCACTAGGATCATCGTTCTCCTTTTAAGACTGTATTTGTACTGAGTACATTGTATATAACTGTGGATAAATAACACTATATCTACCCTACACATACATCAATAACCTGAAGGAGACTAGTAACACAGCAACACTGCAAAAAATCTAAACCTAAGCAAGTGAAATAACCTCATTTAGTAATGTAGGGCTCAAATGAAGCACAAAAAGTCACATTATTCAGCTTATTCTGTCTGAATTTAATATAAAAATGAAAGGTTTTCACTTGATTTAATGATTAATGTTAGTACTATTAGTATTATTATTGCTCATGGTAAGAAATTGTCCTAAGTAAAATTTGCTTATCACATTGGCAGATATTATTTGCTTAATATAAGAATTGTCTTCTCATTTTTGATGCATTTTTTCAATAGATATTTTGCAGTGAAATCTCGCAATTGAAAGGTTTTGGACACCCGAGTTTCAGGTCACATTGATGTCTAGAGCACTTTTAACAACTGAACATTGTTTCAATGCAGCTTTACCAATAATTAGGTCCACAGCCCCGACTGAGCAAGCCTAAGGCAACAGTGGCAAGGAAAAACTCCCTAAACGTAATCAAGAAGAAACCTGGGAAAGATTATGATTCAAAAGGTGACCTAAACTCCTTGGGCAGCCTAGATGTTACATGTAAGAAAATAAACTAAAGTAGTAGATAAATAGAACAATTAAGGTAGAGAATATAACTAGAGAAAACATCATACATAAAATATAGTGTAATAAAATACATTTAAGACATTACATTACTATGAAGACTATAATAAAATTGAGAATAAAACTACAGGTATGTGCTATTTGCTTGGTACATTATGTTCTGTGACCAAAATGGACGTTGACCAGGCATTACCGTAGTCGCATAGCTACGGTGCAAACGATACATAAATGCGTCAGAGGTGCCGCTGAAAACACAAGCGATTGATGAGCGATTGCAACGACTGACACTTTTGTTTAACTGAAGCCAAAAATGCATCAAGACAGTATTAGGAACATCATTAGGAACAAGAAGATCAGCCGGATGAACCAGAGACTCACGAGTGAATGTGAACCAGTTTATATAGTTATAGGTTAGAGAAAATACAAAGAAAGCAGTACTACTTACAATAGGACAGGTACATACACTTACAAACTCCATTTACAGCTCGGTACAAATAAGTAGAGGAAAGTCCTCCATATAAAGAAAAAAGTCTCTAACCACATCAACCGAGTTAGAACAGTCTGTAATCCAAACGTGAGCTAACGAGCAATCAACCAAGGTAAGATATGCTTCAATTCCAAGCACTGCCAAACTGCTGGTGTTGGGCCTCTGAGCAAGGTCTTTAACCCACAAATCGTTTGAATTGTACATTGTAAGACTGTATCAGTTGTAAGTCGCTCTGGAAAAGGGCGTCTGCTAAATGACTAAATGTAATCAGTGATCTAACATCATTGATAAAGCCTATCCCATCTCTTTCTCTCAGCTCCCTCACTTCCTGAACAGCTCTCTGCTGGATCATGAACGCACCACGGCTCAGCAGATCGACAGCTACCTTCGCCAGGAGCTCATTTACAAACGAAACGAGCGAATGGCCAGTCGCGTCTCCGCCCTTCTGCAGAGGAGCCCCGCCCAGAGTTTTTTCTTCGCCTTTGGTGCTGGTGAGTCGGAAAAAGTCCCAGTCCCACCCAGGATCTTGCTTACGCCATTATGTGTTTATAAGGTAGCTATGTTGTACTTGTCCAGTTCTTCAGGTTCACTTTCTTCCATATACTTTAGCTTGTATTTCACTGCAGACAGTATGAACCTGAGATATTTCATGTTTTCTCTGGTCAACTTCATTTCATTTGTTAATAAATATCCATTCCTGCATTTCAGGCTTGCAACACATTCCAAAAAAAAGTTGGTTTGGGAGCAATTTAGAGCTAGTAATGAGGTAAAAAAAAAAAAAAAAACTAGTAATGATGTGATTTCAAACAGGTGATTGTAATCATGATTTGGTAAAGCAGCTCCAGAAAAGGCTGAGTCTTTGAGGAGCAAAGATGAGCAGAGGATCTCCAGTTTATCAACAAATGTGTGAGAAAATACTGAAATGTTTAAAAACAATGTTCCTCAAAAAGACTGGAAGGGATTTACATTTTCATTTCTCTACAGTGCATAAGATCATTAAACGATTCAAGGAATCTGGAGGAATTTCAGTGAATAAAAAGTAAGGGCCCAAGCTTAAGCTGAAGAGGGGTGATCTCCGCTCCCTCAGACGGCACTGCATCAAGAACCATCATTCATCAATAGCTGATAGAACCACATGGGCAAGGGATTACTTTATCAAACCTTTATCAAGCTCTACAATACAGAGTTACATTCACAAAGGCCACTTAAAACGTTACAGTGCCGAAAGGAAGCCTTTTATTAACATGTCCAGAAGGGGCGTTGACTTCTCTGGGCTCAGAGGCATCTGGGATGGACCATCACACAGTGGAATCGGGGATTGTGCTCAGACCCATCAGTATAACAGATCTTTTTTTTAATAAATGGATGTTTATTAATGAAATGAAATAAATTTGACCAGACAAAAGATAACATATCTCAGGTTCATACTGTCTGCAATGAAATAAAAGTAAATGCGGTCCCATACGGTCCCAACGTTTTCTGATTGGGGTTGTAGTTATGTTAGTTTACTTTACTATATTAGTGACTGTAATTTTAGTTATATTTTCTATCCTAGTGTAATGTTAGGATCCATCAGTGTTCATATCAGTTGTTGATGGGACACTTGTTGTTATAACAGCTCTGGCTTACATGACAATCTCTACGTTCTCCAGCAGACTGAAGTCTTTTCTGATTATCATCAGTAACAAGTGGTTTTCTCTTGGCCACAGAGCTGTTTTGTCCCAATCCTGTGGTAGTTTTGAACCCAATTCCAGACATTTCAGTGTCTCCTCAGATGTTTTCTTTGCTTGATGCAGGCCAATAAAGTGACCCTTGTGAAATACAGTAACATCTTTTCCATGTCAACAGGACACGTCTGCCAGCGTGATTGTTTAAGAAATTAAGCTCCACGTTGCTCCAGTTAGGGTTAAATGAATTGTTGCCAGCTGAAGCGTATTCATCACAGCAGCAATTATCCAATCAAAGTCTCCTTAAGGATTTGCTTATTTCAATTCAAACGGCGAGGTTTTTTTGGCAGGCGGTGTATTAGTAAGAATACTATTTTACTGTCGTTCACAATAAGTCAAGTCAAATGTATTTACATACTGCTTTTTATGATAGAACATTGTCTCAAAGCAGCTTTACAAATATCTAGACCCAAACTCCTGAGCCAACAGTGACAAGAAAAACCTCCTGTGATGAGGTACAAACCTCAAGAGGACCAAGATTTAAAAAGCAACCAAACCTCCTTGGGCAGCCTAGATGTTGCATGTTAGAATTAAATTAAATGGCATAAATAGAAGATTTCGAATGAAAATAAAATTAGAATAAAGCTGGAGTGAAATTAGGACTTTCAAGCCATGTGCAATACCTGTGTAAAGTTCAGCTGATTAGATGGAAAGAATGGGAATAACACTAAAGCCGTTAGTACTGGGTCCTTTCATTAAGAAAAGAAGAACAAAGCACAAATGGCAGAGTATGTAGAGCGTATGTTGAGTTATTTATCAACAAGACCATTGGAGTTCTCCAGCTAAACCACCAGCAGACCAGCACTGCCCAGGAAAGCCAACTTGAACCAATATGAACTCGTTTGGTCTCACATATTGACCAGACCACAACATATGTTGATATTTGCTGGGTTGTTTCAAGCAAGGCAGCTACAGAAAAACACACAAAGCAAACAATGTCATGTTTTTTGTCACAGCATGTCAAAGCAGCGAAGCCAAATCATCAAAGTAAAACTCTGAATCTCGGAGAGCCATTTTATTCCCGCTCTAGTTGACACGGTTACTGAGCCGCAGTACTATTAAAGGAAGCAGCCTCTGAGCTCGGATTGATTTCTCTTGTGGATAAAAGCTTTAGCCAGATGAATAACTTAAATGTCAGTACGCTTTTGCCAAAACATAACCATGACCATCTTGTTTGATTTTTTGCCCTTGTTTATTAATTGACGCTGACAGAGTTTGGAAATTTACTCTCCGAGCGACACACGCGCCAGCTTCCAGGATATGAAGAAATAATAATAAACAACGTACGAGTGTTGAACTAGTTAAAGGATCCGTTTATAGAAGCGTGATTCATCCAGCCTCTCTCCGAGCGCCACGAGAAACATCTGAGACTCTTTAGCGTCAGTGCAGCGTGATCCGAGGAGATTTAGAAACGAATGGAGACTTTATCGTCCACAAATGTGCAGGTCGGCTCTTGGCGCACAGCGGTGAGGAATACCTTACGTGAAAAACACACATTACGTACGTCACGCTGGTTCTGTACTTCGTTAAGAAGCGGTGTTTCATGTTTCTCACCAGGAACGTTTGCAGTGGAGGAACAGTTCAAGAATTTCAATTTACACTCCTGGGCAAAATAATGGGCCGAACCTAAAGTCGCAAAATATGAAGCTATTGATACATTGTACTCCTGAGACCTGTACCAACATTTGCTCGTTGCTGCTGTGAACTGCTGGTGGTAAAAAGCTGGAAAGCTGGAAGCGGAAAATCACTTGCATAGTCTTCTTACGTGCACAAAGACTAAATGATGAATAGATTTAAGTGTTTGAGCTAAAAATCAAACATTCTAACTACCATGTCCAGGTGTTCAAAATCTTCCAAAATATCCTCTGTCTTGTTTTATCTTAGATGATTAGTTCCACCAGGATAATGGTTTTCCCTGGTCACCTTCTATATTTGTTCTTACATGAAACACAAACTAACCGGGAAATTGAGTAGAACAGCACTGATTTTGTAGTTTTGGGTTTGGCCTATTTTTTGCCCAGGAGTGTACAACTTTAACCTTTAATACCAAATATAGTAAGGCTTAACATAACATAGGCTTAATATATATACATATACACATACACACACATTGAAGGAAATAAGTATTTGATCCCCCACTGACTTTAAAAGTTTTAATACAAAGAAGTAAATGAAACGTCTCAGTTTTATGCCAGCTTTATTTTAACAGTGACACATAGAATATCAAAAGAAAAACTGAGAAAATTACATGAAATGAGAAATAAAAATTAAGTTGAATTTGACTGGAGGAAATAAGTATTTGACCCCCTAGTAAAACATCATTTAATACTTGGTGGCAAAACCCTTGTTGGCAAGCACAGCAGTCAGACGTTCCTTATAGTTTTTTATAAGGTTTGCACACACTTCGGGGGTAATTTTGGCCCACTCCTCTCTGCAAATCATCTCAAAATCCTTGAGATTTTAGGCATGCATTTAGAAACTCAAAGCTTCAGCTCTCTCCATAGATATTCTATGGGATTGAGGTCAGGAGACTGGCTAGGCCATTCCATGACCTTGATATGCTTCTTATGGAGCCACTCCTTTGTTTCCTTGGCTGTATGTTTTGGGTCGTTGTTGTGCTGGAAGACCCATCCACAACCCATTTTCAGTGTACAGACTACAACGGTATATTCTCAGCACTGCAGTGACACTGATGTGGTGGTGGTGGTGTGTTGGTGTGTGTTGTGCTGGTACGAGTTGAATATACACATCAGTGATGCTGAAGTTAAACACCTCAGTGTAAGTGTTGGACTATATATATATATATTATATATATATATATATATATATATATATATATATAGATCTATATATATATATATATATATATTATATATATACTATGATTTCTATATTTTAGTCTCCATCATCACTGCTGTGTCTATTCCACTCCAGTTCCACCACAACACACACCACCACCACCACATCAGTGTCACTGCAGTGCTGAGAATGATCCCACCATTAGCCTTGTCCCAAACCCTAAGTAGTAAGAAACGTAACATACCAAACAGGCTTTTTGGAACAATTTACAATTTTTTCTCCGAAAGTAGGCTATTCCTCTCATGTTGAGGTTTGGTTAACAGTGAAAGTCTAAATCACCACCCAGCGTGGGCGCGGCAGGCGATCCCGCGCTCTGAGCGTCCACCCTCACTGCGCACCGTGCGGGGCCACCAGGGGGCTCACTCGCGGATGACACCCCACACCAAGCACCCACAACACCCTGCATACACCCAACACAACCCACATGCATTGAAGGGTCGCACACACTCGTCTGATTACCGAAAAGTCACGCTTCCCTAATAAACTCTGATCTCTAATAACTCGCGGCGCAGTTAGGTGTGTGAATAGCGCGCGCACACACACGGCTCGCTCGCTGGTGTGATCAGAGCGCGGTGTGCGCCGGCGTGTCGCGTTTCACCGGGTTTTCATTTACCCGGCTCTTTTGTCGCTCTCCTGAGTTATGCGCTTTCATTGAGAACATCCGCTGGAATTTCCTGCACAAGCCGCAGCCGGGCCGCTCGTACACATACCATCATACACGCCTGATCACTCCGTGTGTGTGTGTGTGTGTGGGGTTGTCAGCAAAAGAGCTGAGCTGTCAACATGACACGATGCTACCAAAGCTGACATGGAGATCGGCACTGAACGCACGCTTCTTTTTAAAGACATTACTGACAAACGTTAGGGTTTCGGACTAATCTTTTTACGAGAACAGCTACCGAAACGGCAGCGGAACAAGAAAGCAGAAGCGTTTTGCTTCGCTTTGCGCAATTAGCGCGCAAACTTCAAAGCGCGAGGTTATTTTTTATCCTCCGACCCATAAAAGAGAGGGCGCACCGGGCTAAATGCGAAACACCAGAACGTGATAAAAGCAGACAGGAGGTTGTCTCGTGAGAGCCGCCTTACGTAAATCCGATCACGTAAACGCGTGTTGAGCCGCGCACATGTGGCGTGCACTTGCAGAGTTCGGGGGTGTAGGCTGATACACTTCCATGCCTTCATGTGTTCATCCCGCTGGTTTGCCCCCCCGCTGGGTCTGCACTGTGTCCTGTAGGGCCTCGTATTATCAGTCACGCCATCCTTATACACTCTCGTTTATTTCAGAATAAAAGGGTGAGATTTCTTAATACAGCTGCTGCTCCTCAGGCCTTACCCCTCATCCTGCACACGCTGTATGTATGCAAACCTCTGGGCTGTAGAAACTGTGCAACTTTTAAACACAAGCTGCTGCAATAATTGTATCCACACTGACTCTCTCACTTCCCATACCCACTTTCCCACAACCCTTTCATGCTGATCCAAGTTTAAGCTCATTTTCACTGTTAGGGCCTTTTCACACAGAGTCTGATTAAAGGTATGAATGGAAAAAACCCCTAAAAACATGCATATATTAATGCCCTATATAAATCAAGTTTTTATGTCTTCTGTGATAGAACAACCCAGTACAGTGGTACCAAATTTTACTCATAAGGAATAATGTAAATTGAATGAATCTGTTCCAGATCCCCTGAAAATCCCCCTGTATGAGGCATTATCAGCATTAATGGAGCTGTACTGTACAGGAGCTCCTGATTTATGATGGGGATATGTTCAACAAATCCATCATAAGATAAACGGATCATGAACTGATGAGTATTTGGTAGAGCGGAGCCAATGATAAGTTAGTAGATGTTTAATACACTTACATTAACCTACAGCTGGCCAAAATCATGAACACAAAGCTTATTTTATAATAAAGTGTTGAAAAATCTCATGTCGTTTAGTGAGTAATGGATTGAAAGAGAAAAGTAAAATCAAAACACTTTCTCTATTGATGAGCATAACTGCTAAGCTAACTGCAGCCTGTGTTCTGGAGGATTCAGGTCCTGTTTTCTTTTGGTTGGCTCTTATTACTAACCTTTTTAGGACCCACAGAGATTTATTTGCACTTAGAATACAGCACTGTAGATGTAAAAATAAAGAAAAACATGATAAACACGGCAGAGATCTGCACTGAGGAAGAGTTGTTGTGAATCTGAATCACTGTGTACTGAATCATGAACCAAGTAGGAGTCAACTCTTACAGGTTTAAGCAAGTGCGCCGAGTACCGAGCAAATGACGAGAACCGAGACACATTTTTCTAGTCAAAATGCGTCGAGAACCAAATTCAGAGGTGGTCAGGAACCGGGATAGCACTCTCTTTCTCTCTCACACACATACAGATTTATTTTTATCATTGCGGGGACTTTCCATTGGCATAACGATTACCGTAGATAATTAATGCTACACCCAACCCTAAGCTCAACCTCAATAAACTAAAGCAAAAAAACATGTCAGATCTTTATTTCCATGGAGGGACATTTGGTCCTCACAATGATACATAAACTTGACCTAACACACATGTACCCATACACTGCAGGGTAGGAGAGTTATGCAGCCGTGTCTGTTGTTAATTATGTGAGCTGATAGAGGAAGTGTGTATAGTCAAGTGGATTATGGTTAGCTCTACAGACTGGATATGTGATACACACGGCTACAGAGAGGAAATGTTATTAATAAAGTTACTGAGGAATGTGATTAAAGAGATACCAATCACCAGAAACATAAACAAAGTGTGTGTGTGTGTGTGTGTGTGTGTGTGTGTGCGTAAGCGAAAACAGATTTAATGAGTTCTACAGTCTTATAAAAAGGCTTGAGTAAATGGCATGGTTTGTTGATTTACTAAATGCAAATAAAAGCTACACATCCTCTGCAGGAAACAAACTTAAATATGATGTTTTGACAAATTTAATAAACCGTGACCGAGTCAATTACGTTCTGAGTTCTAGATCTTTTAGAAAGGCGCCTAAACTCTTTACCTGTATATATTAACTTGTATTGGCGGATTTTTTTTTCTGCTCTGCGAAGCTTGTTTTACAGTGTATGTCCTGTTAGGGTTTGCTGAAGCTCTTGGTTTGGCCTTCATTATGAAATGATTCATTTGTGTTTAATGATGAAGGATTCACTTTGTAAATGCAGTCTTATGAAGAGATTTTGGCACCCACAGTCCAAAGATGGGTTTTGATGATTTTCTAACCGTTCCATAGGCCCATTACCTCATTTATAAACGGTGCGTATGGCAAAAAAAGGGGGGTCTGAAACGCACATACACAACATCTCAGGCAGAAACCGAGATTTATAAAAAATAATTCGTGGGAAAACGGGTGTAAATTTACACCAGATTTGACCCGTGCGTACAGCTATATGTCCACTTTGGAGAGAGCGGGAATTGGCGACACTCTGTGGTAAAACTAAGAATTGCAGCTAAATGCACAAAGCATCCTCAGGAGTATCAATATCAAGCTCCATTATGGCCACCAAGTCAAAGAATATCATTCATACCTAAGCATTCTTTTGTTTGATGTGTTTATTGATCTATTAGAGTACAGATACGTTGAATATAAAGCAGTGCCATTTAAATCTATCATTAAACAATCTCAGACTGAAGTCCGAGTTGTGCATACTGTATATTTTATCAATTATATTTATTGAAGCTATTTTCGCATGAAGTGAGGGTGAAGGTGAAGGACTTTTAGGACCGACCATTTTTACTTTAACTTCTGCAACAGTGCGGCTTCTGGAATTTGTTGCATTTGTTGGTGATGACTACCAAAACTGCCAAACAACAATTTTTTTTCTTGCCTCGATCTCCAAAACAAGACCTTGTCTTTTTTTGCCTTTCGTTCCTCCATTATTACCACTATCCCCCTCAGCAATTAATGGGACACGCTCTATTTACGTATTCACAAGGTCATTTGCATGGACCATATATGGATACATGCAGGCGGTAAGGAGGTGGGACAGGAGGCTCGTTCACCTGCGCACATTTTGAAGAACATTTATAAAGAGGAAACGGTGTTCTGGACACTTTCACTCCAGAATCCATGTAGCGGTTTATAAATGAGGCCCTCAGGAGCTGAGGAGCAGCTCACGCTTATCTACGAGTGCCAGGAGCTGCTCATAACTTGATGGAGACTGTGGTGGCCTAGTGGTTAAGGTACTGGACTCTGGACAAGAAGG